>UCOK01016125.1:0-15092 GCA_900474325.1 Synergus umbraculus
TCATTTCTGATAAGATGTAAAGGCTCTGTGAATATTTTTCGATCTTCTCCTTCAGGAAAATGATCATTTTTCGAAAATATCGAACTCTGTGCCCGGATGAATTTTTTATTTCGACTTCAGGCTGTGGGTTCTTATCAAAACAACCCCGTAAACACACTCTGACAGTAAAAATCATTTCTGATAAGATGTAAAGACTCTGTGAATATTTTTCCATCTTCTTCTTTAGGGAACATGATCATTTTTCAAAAATATCGAACTCTGTGCCCGGATGAATTTTTTATTTCGACTTCAGGCTGTGGGTTCTTATCAAAACAACCCCCTATACACACCCTGACAGTAAAAATCATTTCTCATGAGATGTAAAGACTCTGTGAATATTTTTCGATGTACTCCTTAAGTGTGTTTAGAGGGTTGTTTTGATGAGAACCCACAGCCTGAAGTCGAAATAAAAAATTCATCCGGGCACAGAGTTCGATATTCTCGAAAAATGATCATTTTCCCTAAAGAAGAAGATCGAAAAATATTCACAGAGCCTTTACATCTTATCAGAAATGATTATTACTGTCAGGGTGTGTTTAGAGGGTTGTTTTGAGGAGAACCCATAGCCTGAAGTCAAATAAAAAATTCATCCGGGCACAGAGTTCGATATTTTCGAAAAATGATCATTTTCCCTAAAGAAGAAGATCGAAAAATATTCACAGTCTTTACATCTTATCAGAAATGATTAGTACTGTCAGGGTGTGTTTAGGGGGTTGTTTTGATAAGAACCCATAGCAGTCAAAAAAAAGTTTTACAGCCTAAGAAAAATCTTGTTGACCTTCAAGTGATCTTGGAAATTGACCTGTAAGGTCATGACGGTCAAGTTTATGTACCCCTTAACATTCCATCGATTTTTCTGAAGCATCTTGAACGTTTTTTTACCACGAAAATCCAAGAAAATCAAGAAAATGTGCATCTAGTTGTTTCTCAAACATTTGACCTTCATTTTCTACCTTTCCAATGTCACAAAAACAATTTTTCTTTGAAGCATTTTGGGAATGCAATTTCCCGATCTTTTCAAATCCGCAGTCAAAAATAGGGGTTCTCATTTAAAAAAGTGTCTTGACCTTCATTTGACTTTGAAAGTTGACGTCAAGGTCAAAATTTATGGTACAGTCCGCTGTCCCCCTCCGTCCTGGTCAACCTTTGTCTAAACCATTTTTTCGTAGATAACGTATTTTAGAAGATATTGTGGGTGATAGATTAAAATGGAACACCGTGTATATACCTGTCTATAACGTTCTATCTCCTTTTCAATTGAGGCGATTTGATTGTATTTCAGAGAGCATGTAAAAGTATGAAAGTGTGTATGTACATACCTGAACCACCAATCACCTTACATTATTGATAAATGAATAGAGGAACAATTGAAATTGTCTAATGTTCGAGCGTACGCCGAATTAAGACTTCTTTTTCAATCGGAAGGCGAATTGAATCAGCCGCAAGATGCTAGGCTCGTGCTCTTGATAAGCTAAACAAGGTACTTATCCATAATTAAATTTCTAGTCAGTTATTAATTGGTGAAAAGGTGATCGGTGGTCTCATATGGTGTTTTCTCTGTTTATGTTTTCAGCGTGGCGTTTTGTTTTGTTTCATTTTATATTTTATTATATTGAAATGATGTTTGGAGATTGTTGTAGGAAGTTTCATAGAGATGCTTCTACCTGCTTTAAGATGATAGCTATGATAGAATAACCACCTCTAATTTAATTGACCAGCATTGATTTTGACCTCTAATCTGTCGTCGAGTTTTAGAGTGCATCTGACAGATATTTTGTCAATAAATGTGAGTGAGTACCGCCGTATTTCTTTGTCTCTTCCAAATTCACGTTTCAAATTGATATATATATATTCATTTTCTTTTGTGATATTCTTTTGTGATTTTATTGTATGCTTTTTTATATGCCTGCGATATGATTATTAATTTTCTAATTGTTATCTCGCCTTATTTAATACAATCATTCTTTTTGATTTATATTTGGTTATTTGAATAGACTTGATTTTTTTTGTTAACGTCGTTCTAAAGGCTATCGTCTAATCTTTTATTATTGTTTATGTTTTCGTACAGCTTATTCTCTAATTATAATTATCGATTGACATATTTAATTTAAATTTACCGATTTCCTGTGTGAATTTAGTTAAAGCTTTTAAATATATTTCAATTATTAATTAATAAACTCATTACATCAACGAATTAGCAAACGTGCATTATATTATATGTTTTCAACGTTACATTATTAAAAAATCAGGATAATTAAATGAATTGTCTGATTTTTATGACGAGAAGTTAGTTTTGGTTCTTTCGCTTGTATTGTTAGAGTACCTAAAAGCAAGTAAAAAATGACGGACGTTTTGCCTAAAATTATACACAGTTTTAGGCGATAACCAAGCAGCATAGGACATTTCAGTGGCTGACCAAAAATAGCCAATCAGGGTGTCAATTACGTAACTTCACTTCACTCTCACGGTAGGTATTGATTGTTCCATAGTTTCGGTTGGCCATAATCTCAATTGGCCACAAAACCACTAAATTCGAAAACCGGTGTTAGGTGGATACTAGATGGCAATGCGCCTTGGATAATGATTTTGTGGTCAATTTCAATTGAGAATATGATCAACTGAAACTATGGAACAATGAATTATCTGACTTCACTCTCAGCTCACTCTCACCTCCCTTCAATTTTTTTTTTAAATCTACGGCCCCTTTTCATTTTGACGTTACAAAATGTACCGATGACATTCGAGACCTTTTGGTTAGAGTTCTTGTTAAATATCGTGATTTGAAGGTGTTAAACTCAGTGCACTTCCTTCCTTCCCGAGTTTTCGGGTATTTTACGAGGGAGAAACTAGAATATATTTGACAGCTCGTAATGAATAAAACTGAGTGCGTGCAAAAATTTAATGACAAATGTTAAGGCATACATGACGAACACTGTACAGTAATGTTCAACGAAATCTTCCCTATCGAATTTAGGATTCGACATCAAGAGTTGTTTACTGTCTATTCACTTATATACTTTGCGTCTAAAACAATTAACTGGGTGAAAGTAACCCTGCTTTGACTCAATGGATTGTTTAGGCATAGAATACATATAAGTGAATTGACGGAAAAGAACCCTCGACATCGAATCCCAAATTCGATAGGGAAGGCTTCGTTGAATATTACTTTAAATGACTAACATCAAGTACCGCCTGACCGACACTGTAGACGTGACAAATGTTTCAAAATTAGAGGATATTCTTACTATAGATCTGCTATAGATCATATTGTAAATATAATTTCATGTAGTTAAAAGTCTAATAAATAAATTATTATTTTAAAGATCATCTCTGAAAGTAAAATGAAATTCAAAATCCGAAAATAATATAATAATTACTTATAAATAAACGGACATCATGAGCTGCGTGGTGAATCTCGACTGGGTCAAGACACATATGCTAAGTATCTCCGAGCGCGGTTAGCACTTGGATAGGTGGACATCTGTGATATACGCCTGGATGTATTTTCGCTATAGTTAGCAAATGTCGAGCGGGAGGTTTGATGCAGTTGGATACAATCGGGTATAACCGTCGGTACTCGGTAGAAGGTTTTCTGCAGTTTTCCTCTTCCCTGACCAAACGCCTAGGCAAATGCGAGTACTTCTCAGTTTATCCTTCCACTTTCTACCAGCCACCGACACCTTCCTATCTATCTCCTACACCTACCTACCTGCCTCGTACACCTTCCTACACGATTCCTACACCTTCCTACCCGCTTCCTACACCTTTCTACACGGTTCCTACACCTTCATCCTCTGATCTTTATACCTGCTCCTCTCATTCTTCCACTTCCTTTGCTTATCCTTCCACAATCTACCAACCTCAGACAACTTCGTACACCTTCCAACCAACCTCCTACACCTTCCTCCCAGCCGCCGACACCTCCCTCACCGCCTACTTCCTCTTCTCATTCTTCCATTTCCTCTGCTTAGCCTTCTACATTCCGCCAACCTCCGACACCTTCCGACCAATCTTCTACACCTTCCGCCTCTGATCTTTAAACTTCCTCCTCTCATTCTTCCACTTCCTCTGCTTATCCTTCCACATTCTATTAGCCTCCAACACCTTCCTACCCGCCTTCTACACCTTCCTACCAACCTCCTTCACCTTCCTACGAGCCTCCTACATCTTCCTACCGGCCTCCACTTTCCTACTCGCGTCATCTTTCTTATCTACTACTTTCTCACCCACAACCTCTTCCCTACTATCCTTCTTATTCGCACCTCTATACTCCCTACCCTCCACAGCAAATTCCGTCAACTGCAAGAGCAGAGATAAAACAGATAAAGTAAATTGTATTCAATTATATTAAATTGCATTCGTATATTACACTGATCTTTCGAAGGAGGGCTACTTCAACGAGGGCCTTTTTCACGTTGGTCTAATTCTGTGTCCCTCCCGAGCGTCACTTAACAGCCTAAACTGAAGTGCCGGCGCTCGAAGGAGGGCCATCTACCTGCTTTTACCACGGAGAGTGGCTCTCGTTCGAAAGGTGAGTATACTTATGAATGTGTTAATAATTATTTTGAATTTCAAAAGCTCAAAACAATGTCAAAACAGTTGCAAACGTTGCAGCAGCGCTTCTTTAGCCGACCAGGAGGACCAGGTGAAAACAGTGGCGGATATGCGGATGTAATTGCGTACATTACATTTTACTGGCAGGCATAGGTGCATAAATCTTAATTTTATATTATAATTATTAAGATTAATGTCTAGATGAAAATAAACGTTAATTCCAGAATAACAACAGACATTCTAGATAAAAGATAAAGAAACAGGTTTTCTTAAATTAAAATTTGGATGATTTCATTCAACTTTTTCAGTCCCACAAGCCAATATATATGTCGAAAATAATATAATATTATGAGAAAAGGGGTAGTTTTTACATCATTGAAAGGTTGTTTTTAGTTTTATTGTATTTCCAACATCGAATTCGACAGCGTCGAAAAATACACCGGAAACGTATATTTTTAATTGAAAACTAAAAACAATTGAATTTCCGTGACTGAAAGGGTTTCGATATATAGTTGAAAACTTCCTACTAATTTAGATATTAATTATTTATGAATGGAATAAATAAAAACAGTAGAAATTATCAGCAGAAAATTTGATCTTCTTATTCATATTTTTAAATAAAAAGTAGATATTTACTTGAAATTTTTATGATTTAATTTTAATTAATTATTATTATTTTGTTCGAAAAATTAATTTCACAAAAATGATAAAACTATATAAAACTTGTAAAATTAAATATTTTGAAGAATCCTTCTAAGAAATTCAGTTTGGTATATAGTGGAATAAATATGTGCATGAAGTTTCCTAAAAGTTAGCGCACTACGCAAGAAGTTAGCTAAAAGGTAACGCATAATGAGGAACGCAATAAGAAGTTGTCTGAAATGCATGTCTTTTTTAGAAAAAGATTTATCTATTAGGTGTACAACTTTGCTTCCGCCGTTTTTCGATAGATGACTGCAGCGGTAAGTGCCGGTTGAAATAGACAGGTCAAAAATTTCATACAGTAAGCTTGGACATCTGTCAACATAGCCACATCACCACATTAGTGAATTTGTGTTTGCATCAGAAGTGTATTCTCGATCGAAGATGTCAGTTTTCGACCCAAATTCTCGTCATTTGCGGGAAGTGTTGATTTTCTGCTTTCATTTTAAGAAAACTGCGGCTGAGGCTCATCGAATGCTCTCAAGTGCTTACAGTGACGCTGCTCTTAGTGAAAGAACGTGTCGTGAGTGGTTTCAACGCTTTAAAAGCGGTGATTTTGATGTCGAGGGCCGGCATGGCGGCGGAAGAGAAAAAATTTCCGAAGATTCCGAACTCCAGAGGCATTACTTGCTGAAGACTCGTGCCAAACGCAAGAAGAATTAGCAGAATCATTGGGAGTCACTCGACAAGCAATTTCGAAACGCCTCAAAGCCGTGGGAATGATTCAGAAGCAAGGAAATTGGGTTCCTTATGAATTGAAGCCAAGAGACGTTGAACGCCGTTTCTTTGCTTGTGAACAGCTGCTTCAAAGACAGAATCGGAAGGGTTTTTTACATCGCATTGTAACCATCGACGAAAAATGGGTCCACTACGATAATCCCAAACGCAGAAAATCATGGGGAATGCCCGGACATGCCTCGACATCTACGCCCAGACCGAATATTCACGGTGCCAAGGTTATGCTCTGCATTTTGTGGGACATTATGTATTTATTCGGATTTTTAGGATTCATTAGGATTGAACGTTCGGATTAATTTTGAATGGGCTACGGATTAATGCGATTTGAAAACTTCCTTCCCATTATATCACAATTAAGCTGTTTGGTTCGGATACAAATTCTAAAATGATTCGGAAAATTTCGGATTGATACGAAATGAATTTCATTCCGAAGCATTCGCTAGGACAATGAACTTGGACAATTTGAATATCCGGACTACACCCTATAAGTCGAACCGCACACTATTTTAGGCAAAATATTGAAAGAACGTCATTTATTGTGGAAAAGGAAAATACATTTTTTAAATATAAACTTTAAAATAATTTTAAAACGTTTCCGAACTAATTTGCGAAAAAGAAAAGTTGAGCAGAAGAAATTTATCGATAGACTTCTTAAAAGAAGTGAATAACACAAGAAATTTTATATCCTGAAAAGCAGAAGAAATACATCAACCTCAAAACTCGCCAAAAGAGCCATTAGTCACGAACAGCTTCGAGCAAATTGAATGGGATTTACTTCGTATTCAATCGAACGGTACAATTAGAGGAACATTAATCTTCGAAAGCCTGCTTTGTCGGAAAAGCAGACCTAACGTTTTTACTCCACCCTCATAATATCACGGAAATATAAAATTCGACACGACATAAACAGAACTTTTTTCACTTATATGTAACTATTATTTTGTTTACAAAACAACAGTTTTAATCCACTACATACGATAAACTTTTTATGTTTGGTTTGCTTTCTTAAAATAAATGATTAATTTAAATGATCCTTTGATGAGTTATGCTGTCTACCACAAAGTAATTTTATTTCGAGGCGTCTCCGAAAATTTACTGTCAATAGCTCAATTATGCATAATTTTCAATCAAAATTTTACAAAATATTCTTCAAAAGCTACTTTACCATCTATGAATCGCTTCAGTAAACTTGTATTAACCGTATTGTCTATAAAAATTCTCAGAAGATTGCTTCTTTTCGACCGATAACCCCTTAAGTTTTCAAATTATGAGTCCATGTTCAATGTCCAATAACAAAAAATTGGAAAAATTGGAAAGATAGTTTTAATTCAAAACTTTAATATCAATTTCAAAATTTCGTCAAATGCAATAAAGATCGAAGGACCCATGTATAACATTAGTATTCTGAACATGATTCGACCCAATTGCAATCAGAGAACTGTAACGGGATCGAATGAATTGAATAACCATATTTGGATCATCCAAATAAGAAAAGAATCACTTACTACTGTAGAATTTTTTTACTTTTTTAACACGTTTGATTACCCAATGGTATCACGTAATAACTGCAACTAATTAAATATAATTCCAGGAAACTTGCTAAGAAAAAAATAGTCAAAAAATTATAATATTTTTTGAAAATTAAAAGTAAACATAGCTTTCTTATTTTGGAATGAAATGCATTAGTATCATAGGTCAATCGATTCGTCTCCACAGAAGAAATCTGTTTTCTTGTTACATCTGCTTTGATTTTTGATTATTTGAGAAGTTATAGAGGAAAAATTAATTTTGCTAAAATTGTAACAATATGTAAAACTTGTAAAATTAAATTTTTTGTTGAATCCTTGTAGGAAATTTAACTTTATTACATAGTGGAATAAGTGTGCCAAATTTAATCAATTTGTCTAATATATATCGCAGAAAAATATAGGGACGCAAACCCGCGCCCATCGACTGTACAATGCTTAGTCCACTTGACGGATCCGAATTCGATGAAGTGTGCTCAAATGTACACTCACTAAGTGTGTCAGGAGTGTGTGGGAAAATGTGCAAAGGTAATGAGCATTTTCCCATACACTCCTGAAACACTTACAGAGTGTACCAGAGTGTACTCTTGAACACACTTCATCGAATTCGGATCCGTCAACTAAGCTAGTGACGGACGTAGAAATTATGCTCTAAAAACCAATATCAACGCTTATCTCGACAGCCTCATCCCTACTCCTACCCACTAGAGTAACTTCCTTGTTACACTTAGCGCCCATCTCAAAAACCCACGATTTCATGCTTTCCCTAGGGACTTGATTCCCAAAGACCGGTGGACGGCATGACCACGCCGGTTGAGGATGGGAAATATCTAATCGACGGGGTCGATAGTTATACGTCGGTATCCAAGGACTCTACTGTAGGTCATGTTGCCTGTCACGGAAACAGCAGTTAGGTTGATGCCCAGCCGACAGTAATGGTCAAAAAGGGAAGCTATCCCTGTAGGGGGGATCGCTTCTAAAAAAAGGGGGGAGGTGTTACGTGGGACGTACTGAGATGCCTCCCTTCCCCCACTTCCAGGTGTGACATGGTGCGGATACACGTCACACAATTCCCCTTTCTCTCCATAGACTGATCGACGAGTGACGTCACAGTGGTACTAGAATACGGTTGGCCAGAACCATTCTAGTACCCAGACTTCGTGGTACAGTGGTAGCATATCGGGCTTCGAGCCGACGGCCAAGAGTTCGATTCCTGACGGCAGGAATCAGTTTTTACTGATTCGAACACTTTTCGACTCACTCTCGATAGTCTCCTCCCTACTCCTATCCACTAGAGTAACTTCCTTGTTACAAGAGATAGGCGGAGATAGAGAAGAGATAGAAAGGGATAGAAATGAGGAGATACAATGAGATAAGCGTGGGTGTGAATTGACACGAAGATAGAAAGAAATAGGAGGGATAGGCGAGAGATAGAAAGGGATAAATAATCTTTATTGCTTTCTATCTTAGAGATAGAAGGAGATACAAAGGGATAGGATTTCTATCTCTTTTCTTCCAGCAGGGGGTCCCAAATTCAGTCCGGTGATGCCCTATCCTCCGTTCTTTCTTTCCCCTACCATTTGGCGGTCCCTTCGTACCACCGTACAAGGAGGAGAGATTGAGCAGACATAAGTGAGAGAGGATAGATGTCCGGCATTAAACCTTTCTTTCGCTCCAAATGTTATCGGAAAGTTGTCCCAACATTGCAAGTATAGTTGCAAATAATAGTCTTTTTCACATTGTAAAGGCTTAGGATTGGCAGCCTTTATTATTATGCAGACGTTTTTAAAAAATGTTGGGGAACATGTATTTCCAATCATACATACCAATATTGTTGATTTTCCTTTACAATGATTTTTGTGTCAACTGAGTCAGTGACTTTGACTCATCTCAGCTCCGGAGATTCTCTTCACGGGGCTGAATTCGATTGTAGGCCCGACTAAATTATAATAGTGCAATACTGCGAAAATTAGTGATTTCGATATAATTATCAAATAAAATACATTTTGAGCAATTCGATGCTCTTCAGTGAGGTTATCCTGTGATGTAATTGTGGATCTGAGAATTCGTTGGTGAAAGACTTAATCAACCAGTAAAAGAAGAAAAAAATCCCTTGCGATGAAGAGACAAATAGCTTTGTGCGAGGATTTTCGTTAGACTGCTACCTTTCTCATCAACCTGCAAACAACTTGGGAAACTCTCAGAGAGATGACATCAACAGTCTTCAGATTAGCAAATAGAATATACAAAGAAACCAGGGTGCAAACAATATAACAACAGGCTTATAATAATCGCTTGCAATTAATCGTTAACACGTAAGATGCACTTGAAGATTCACAAAACTCGACGATCGTTTCTAAGTACAACAACTATGGTTGAACAAACACGTATGCTTCTACGCGCTTCAATTAGCGCAGACAAATTTGTGGTTTGTATTTAGCCGATCCCTGGATTTCGCCTTCCTTTTTCTCAGGGGGTGGAGGAGGTCAGGAAAATCGATCAATAATTTTCCTTGCGAATAATGCCTTCATTCAGACGATGGAAATAATTTATTAGAATTACCGCATCATCAGAATAAATAAAATTTTAATGAACTCAGTAGTATAGAAATTAATTAGGTTAGGTCTAAATAGAGTGCCAAATCATAAGGGTAAGACATCATTTTCAAAATAGTTCGTGATAAATACGGAATAGTCTGAAGCAAACTCTCTCGTTCTAATTACAGTATTGCAACAATCATTTCGTTGGAGTTTCCTGATTTAAATTCTAATAGGAACACCGCAAGAGCTTGTGTTGAGTCGCTGTTCTGTTTGTTTCTCACTGATGTTAGCATCTCGCGTATTTCGATTGTGAATCATAAATTATTTACATAAATCAATATGAAACCTGGGATGGAGGAACACATTAACATCTTATGTAATAAGATATCACTGTGGGCATATACTTATGAGTATTACTAAAACTATACTTGAAGGCAATTGTAGTTTGGGAATGTTACAATTTCGACAATTTTTATCGAGGTTTACTATTTAGTCCAACGTATGGCGCTGTTACGTGAAAAAAGCCATCGCTAAATAATATTTTGTCCTATCTCTAGGGAGGAAAACTGTAATGATTTTCAAGGGAGCCGCAAGTGTTTAAATATATCCCGCACGGGGAGGCAGGGGGAGAGATGTGGTCCACTTAAGATGGAGTCGACGTATTATTGTTAGTAGATACTAAAAATGTTTTTTTTTTAAATTTTTTGACCCAAAAATAAATTAGTTCAAAAATCGAGCAAATTGACTCTCCTCCTTTCCTTTATTGTTATCGACTTTTGGATAGAACAAGAGTTTTCATACATCTCATCTGATTTTCAAATATTTTCAAAACAAAAATATGTAAAATTATTTCAAAAATTATAAGAATATTAATATATAATATTATAATATAATAATGTAATTATTATATATATCCTATTTTATAATGATTAAAAATTATAAAATATGAGTTGCAGTTGAAAAGTGTCCTAATCAGCTCACGAAGTGAAATTTGAGACTTACTTTACTTCGTGTGCAAGCGGTTGGGAAACCAGGAATCACATCAATTCTGGTGTGGGTGTAAAAAGGCTTTCAAACAACTTTCGGAAAATAACATGGTCGCCCTAATATGGGTCCTTAGTGGTACAGGGATCAAGGGGAACGAAAAAGCGGATCAACTGGCTAAAAGAGGAGCAGCAGGTAGGCCGATGGGCCCAGAACCCTCTCTGGGCTTAGCATCCTGCTATAGCATGCTGGAGATGTAGGCAGGCAAAAGCCATTTTGGGCGATCGCCGTAGGAAGGATTTTGTCGGTACCATCCTTAACTGGCCCAAGAGAGATGTAAGGATAATGGAACAAATGCTCACAAGGCTCAACCATTTGAATTACCATAAGCACAAAATGGGGTTGGTACCTAGCCCCGCTTGTCGCAAGTGTGGGAGGTACGATGAAACGTCTTTTCATGTATTATGTTGGTGCCCGGCGCTTGCTGGGCTCCGACAACAAACCCTTGGGTAAGCTATGCTGGAACCAGAGGAAATTAGGGCGCTAGGCAGCGTCTGGGGTTAAGGGATTAGGCACAATGGGCTTTTAACCTGAGCGCCTAACAATTAATCTAATCAAATCTACTTCGTGTGCTGATTGGGCGCACAGTTCAACTAAGATATAGAGTGGAACTGATTTAAAAAAAAAAAAAAAAGTAACTAGAGAGAAGGCATGCATGAAGCGTACTGTACTGGACAGATTAAAGACGGACTAGATCTATGACAACGCCACGAAATTTTTTAATATGGGAGGCCGTAACTAGCCTTGCTTGAGACGTACAACGTACAATGCGCACGACGTGCACTCGAAAATGTCATAAGGAAATAATTGTGAAATAAATTAACTCAGTCAATTAATAATTAAAATCAGTAAGTATAGAGATCTACCTTATAGAACAAAAATCCAGTTCGTAAAATAACTCAAAAAACCTCAGATATTAAAAAGTAACGTCCCAAGAAGGTTCTGTTAGTTGTCAGTGCACATTCTGCTCTTAAACCATTACTTATAACGAAACAGTCTCCAACTCACTGTGGCTTGAAGGGAAACAGTAGGCGCGTAGCGAAAGGTAAAAAGGGAATTTCGCGATTCGCGAAACCGAAAATTGTTAAGCTGCCCGTGCGAGACGAGAGTCATAAATTATCAAGTCCCGTTGTGTAAGACCTGACGCGAAGTCGGATTTATTACCGGAATTCTTGCTTCGCCTAGAGGTCTTAGGCGGGAAAGCCACGAACGTTTCGTCGTTTCCGCAGAAATTCTCGAGGACTGACGCGTACAAATGGGTCATAAATTAATGTGCTCGGCCGATTGGTTAATTCGAGCTGCCTCCTTAGTTACGCCGTCTGTCTTTTCAGAACAGGATAAAACGCGAATTTATCAAATAGAGCGCTCTCTTCACACTTTTGCGATAGACTCAACGACGCAAGCAATTTTTTGCTATTCAGTGGTAGACGAAGTGGAATTTAAGTTTAAATTTGATGGAAATTTATGTTATTCTATAGCTATATAGGTATGTTTTCGCAGATGAGAAAAGTAAAGGTAAGGATAGGGTAATTGGTAAAAATGAAGTAGAGAAATCGAATCAAAAGTAAACAGAAAAGCTCAAAGAACAGAAATATAATGATCAAACGTACGAAAATTATCAAGTCGTGAAAATGGGATGAAAAGGTTGAAACTTTAAAAAAATAAATCTTATTTCACTAGCGATTCTTTATGTATAAACTTCTAGTTTAAAACATTTATATAGTTAACCTTTGTGTTTCACACATCTTTTTACCCTTATTTAGCCACACTTGGTCTAAGCGACCAAAAATTTTACTTGCTTACAACTTTTGAACAAATCAACATTTTTAGGCTCATAAATAGCGAAATTGATACGTCAATTTCAGAAAAACAAGAACATGTTAAAAAAAATCGAAAATATTATTTATTAAAAAGATATACAAATTTGATATCAATCCTTGTTCAGGATTTAATCGTTAGTGAGGAGGGGGAGCAGAACGAAGTCTGAGTGGGAGTGGGAAAAGGAATAGGAAAGAGGAGGGGGGGGGGGGTAGGAAGTATCTTTTGAGTAAAGACTCACCATTTTAGTAGAAATTAAGAAATCGTTAATTCAAAGATAAAAATCAGGTTTACAAAGATGGAGACGCCAGAGATTTGCGTCGCTTGACAATGCCAAAAAGTGTGAACTAAACTATTGTGAGTAAATTAGGCTCGGAGCAGGTAGCCCGAAGTCTCAAGAGTCTTAGATTGTGCGAAAACGGAAAGGGTGGTGGGGTGTAGTGGTGCCGAGCCGTATGCTACTCGAGCGTTGCGCCTAACGGTAGGCTACTAGATGTGAGGGGTGCGCCGGAGCTAATTGGTATGCCACTAGCCCGGACTTCCAGCGTTGCCGAGAGGTATGCCAACTCGGGTGTTGCACCTAGAGGTATGCCTCTAGGCGTGAGAGAGCGCCGGAGCTAATTGGTATGCCCCTAGCCCGACTTCCAGCGTTGCCGAGAGGTATGCCAACTCGGGTATTGCACCTAAAGGTACGCCTCTAGGCGGGGTGCTGGGTCCTATTGGTATGCCACCCCTAAACGATCTGACGATTTCTCGTCATGCAGGCCCTTTTATACTCTAGGGGTCTAAAGGGTTTGCGTAGTGAGGGAAGAACCCTTTTGGTGGGAGATGTGTCGAAAACGCTTTCTCGGTATCCGCGCTTCTCCGAGTCCCTGGGAGATGCGCGGAGGACGTTTTCTCGGTATCCGCGCTTCTCTGAGTCCCCATCACGCGGTATTCGCCGTGTTAGTAGAAATGGTCTTCGCCGCGCTGTCTGAGTATTTTGAGGCGAAGATCCTTTCTACTTTTTCCTAAATTATTCTATTTTATTTTATTTCTTATTTTCTAACTTATATTTATTTAAATTTATTTCCGAGATAGCAATGTCGTTTGGATCTTTGCGCCTGGGCGTATATCAAATTCTTTAAGGGGATGATACCGAATACTCGAAAAAAATATATCAGTTCCACCCGCTCGAAAAAGTTGAATTATGTAAAGGTATAAACTTGCTCATTTTTCACAAATACTTGAATTTTCCCATATAGGAAAATCCACGTAAAAATTGCAAATCTCCATCATAAATAAATATTTCTCAGATTGATTATACTGGAATAGAGGAATTAGAGATTATTTTAAAAATTGAAAATTTGGTGTGAAATATGACAATACAAAAATTTTACATTCCGATAGAAAATCCTGAGTTCCGCGATCTAGTTGCTTAGAAATAAATCGACTTGTAAAAAACGAATCCGTCCAACAGACCGAAAATGGGCTTCTAGGGTTTAAATAACATTTAAATGGCGACATTGACGATAGTGTATACGGAAGTAAATACAAAAAGCCAAATTTTATAGCAGACATAAAAACTTGTTGGAAGTAAAAATATAGAAATGGATAGACATTATTTGATAAAGAAGGATAGAGATTTTCTATCCAACGTTTTCATTAGGCTGAGATGTCCGTTTTGATTGGGGTGGGGTTCTGGAGAGAGCCATGTCGAATATTTTCATATACCAAACAAAAACGGTATTCCAATTTTAGGTACCAAGAATTTTTACTTTATTGCAAGGATTCAATAAATACGGTATCTAGAATGTATCTTAAATTAGGAAGTAACCACAATGCTCACATAGAACAAGTATCGCGACATTTATTTACTGAGATGATCATTCAATGCTTAACATC
The DNA here is from genome assembly GCA_900474325.1 of Synergus umbraculus. NCBI lineage: Eukaryota > Metazoa > Arthropoda > Insecta > Hymenoptera > Cynipidae > Synergus > Synergus umbraculus. Next base: position 14,846 of record UCOK01016125.1, read on the forward strand.
AATAATTGAATCGATCATCCAGTTATTTAACGACCCTGCTCATGCGATCATTCACCCGATACCTCACTCATTCAATCACACCGACGATACCTCGCTGAGATGATGACGATGATCCTCGACTCCTTTGCTGATTGCTCTCCTGGTACCAGCGTCAAATATTACACGGGCGTCCCCGTGAGTCCAACTTGCCCAAAAATGGCCCACTCAATGGTCCTCTCGTGACCAAGTCCTTTATACACCACCGGAC
>UCOK01016126.1:0-13129 GCA_900474325.1 Synergus umbraculus
AGCTCATAATACACCACACCGAGCTGGTCCCACCAAATGCAGAGCATAACCTTGGCACCGTGAATATTCGGTCTGGGCGTAGATGTGGAGGCATGTCCGGGCATTACCCATGATTTTCTGCGTTTGGGATTATCGTAGTGGACCCATTTTTCGTCGCCGGTTACAATGCGATGTAAAAAACCCTTCCGATTCTGTCTTTGAAACAGCTGTTCACAAGCAAAGAAACGGCGTTCAACGTCTCTTGGCTTCAATTCATAAGGAACCCAATTTCCTTGCTTCTGAATCATTCCCATGGCTTTGAGGCATTTCGAAATTGCTTGTTGAGTGACTCCCAATGGTTCTGCTAATTCTTCTTGCGTTTGGCACGAGTCTTCAGCAAGTAATGTCTCCATTTCGGAATCTTCGAAAATTTTTACTCTTCCGCCGCCATGCCGGTCCTCGACATCAAAATCACCGCTTTTAATGCGTTGAAACCACTCACGACACGTTATTTCACTAAGAGCAGCGTCACCGTAAGCACTTGAGAGCATTCGATGAGCCTCAGCCGCAGTTTTCTTCAAATGAAAACAGAAAATCAACACTTCCCGCAAATGACGAGAATTTGGGTCGAAAACTGGCATCTTCGATCGAGAATACACTTCTGATGCAAACACAAATTCACTAATGTGGTGATGTGGTTATGTTGACAGATGTTCAAGCTTACTGTATTAAATTTTTGACCTGCCTATTTCAACCGGCACTTACTGCTACAGTCATCTATCGAAAAACGGCGGAAGCAAAGTTTAACACCTAATAATAAAAATAGAATGTTAACAGCTGTAGCATCAAAAATAAAGGATTTGTACTACATGAAAAGTTTTTGTAATAACGTAGGAGGAAATATCCATACAAATGCTATAACAATAAAAGAAAAAGAAAAATGGCATAGAGCGCTTGGACATGTAAATTCCCAGTATTTAAACAAATTAGTAAATGAAAAATTAGTAGATGGTTTACCAGAAAAATTGGAAAGTGGAAAAATGACTTGTTCAAATTGTATATAAAGTAAGATGGCTAATGTACCGTTTGAAAATAAGAGAGAACATGCTAAAGAAATCTTAGAATTGATACATAATGATTTAAATGGACCACATAGAACCACAGGTTATGGTGGAAAAAATATTTTCTGACCTTTATTGATGACTATAGCAAATGTGCCAAGATTTATTGTATCAGAAGTACACGGAAAAAATTAATCTCTTAAAAAGTCAAACAGTGAGTGTCTTAATCTGGGATACGAGAGGAAGTCACTTAATATTTAGAAACCTCATTCTTCAAGAAAATAAGAAAAGATTATATAAAAAGTATGTTACATTTCAACAGAATATAGGAAAGAGTGATAGAAAATGTCTAACACGCAGAGGACGAAACTTTAAGAGATAGTCACTGAAAATGTAAACAGACAGGGTTCAAGATTTGAAGAAACTGTTTCTGAAACCGCAAAGGCAGGGTTAGAGATTTTAACAAACTGTGTCTGAAAACTCTAAAACAGAGTTCGAAACTTTAAGAGGTAGTATCTGAAAATGAAATATTGATTTTTAACGAAAAAAAAATATTTTTGTTATTATTATTGTATATTATGAATTTTTATACTTATTAATACACACAATTTAACAATTAAATACTTATACATATAATTGATATCCTTAAGGGCATGTGTTACTTACCATATGAGCAAGTTTTTAAACCCGGTTTTTTTCTACAATTTTTACATTTTCAAAAAAATTTTAGTCACAATCCGTCCGTGTTCATGTACTTGACGGATGTTGACTATAATTTTTTTGAAAATGTAAAAATTGTAGAAAAAAACCGGGTTTAAAAACTTGCTCATATGGTAAGTAACACATGCCCTTAAACACTATTTAAAATCGCACTCGTTGAGGATTCGAACCCTATACTTAAAAGTAACCTACCTAATATTTTAAAACTAACGATACGCATAATACCACGAGGCTAACGATACGCTTGAAGGACACACGCAAAACTTCGGCCAAGGTTTTTCAGATGTTGAATTGATCAGGGCCGGTACGTCGTAAATTCCCCCGGTCGGCCTCTATAATGTTAATCGGACCTGGAATTGATTGAAAATTTTGCTGTTGATATTTTATAAATTAAAATATAATGATTCTGAATTAATTTTAATCAAACTTTTGTCCTTAAATAATTTATTTTTTCAACTTAAATTTCTATAAGTTTAATATTTTTATTCTGAAATATTTTGACTTTCATCGATTTGAAATAATAATAATTAAAATTATCTACAGCTTTAATTTATAATCCTAAAACTCTTTCAATTTAAAATTGTTCTATTTCAAAAATTTAAAAATGGGCAACTATTAAAGTTTTCAATTTCAAGTAAAGTTTTAAAATTTGAAGATTTCAATTCAACATCTTGAAAACTTAAAATTTTTAGTACTGAAGGCTGAAACTGGAAATTATTAAATATTATTTTTTTAACTAATAATTTGTTATAATATGAGTTTTTTAATTAATATTTACAATATTTTATAACTAATATTTTTTAAGGTTAAAAAAAAGAAAAATTTTATCATAAAACGAATTATATTTTAATTATAAAAATAAATAGTACATATATTATCAGATATTATACATAATATACACGTTACATCCAGTTCTTTGATATATAGTAGCACCCATCGCCTAATTTATTTCTGCTGGCAATAATTACGCCAGAAACAATCTTTTCATAATTTAACAGACAATATTTGTAATTATGCTCATTGAAGACTTTGTAGGCTTGTAAGTGCTCGACAAAGATGCAATCGTTTAATTTTTTACAAATAATTGTAAATTCCCGCTCTACACGTATAGTGTGAACAACAAAAAATTCGGGACCTTCTTCAGAAAAATTCGTGACAACGCTATTGCATTTAATTTTGTAGCCTAAATATTCTACTCAATTTGTGAGACAAACGCTTTCCTTCCCAAATAAAGGAATTAGCATAGTAATAAATTCTTTAGCATCTGACAAGTTGCAAATTTTAATTACTTTCGTAGGACCAGTTGTGAATGGATTATAGGTTCAAATTTCATTTAAAAATCGATAGTTAAGCATCAGCTGGTGTTTAATACCTATTGTACGACATACATTTTTTCTATAGATTGAGATACGAGAAGTTACTTTTCCTTCCCTATGTTTCCTTTCATACCTGTCACAACTGATTGTAGAAAGTGGTCCAACGGACTTCATAATACGACCATAGTGTATTAAAAAATGGTGTTTCGGTTTTTATTGGTTTGGAAATAGTTCAGAATGTAAACTTAAATACTCAGTAACTTCGGTGTCAAGCCATCCATAAGTTGTATTATGAATCACATTACTAAACACAATTTCGACAATTGTTCTTAATCTTTTAAATAATTCCCAATATATATTTCCTTCTGGAATAAATGGTCCTAGAATTAAAAATATACTTCTGAACAAATTCAACATTTCCGTCGACGACATTATCAAGTATTTTTTTCTAATTTGAATCTCGGAAATTGCTAAAGGTTTGTTAATGTTATCATTTTCACCGTACTCGAATCCGGGCAACCTTAAATTCAATTCTTCCAGCGCAAATAACTTGTCTACAAATATTAATTGATTTAAAACGAGAGGTATATCATAACGTAAGACCCCTTCTTGTAGGTCGTGTTGAGGATCAATTGCTAAGTTTTTTGTAACGTGAAAATTGTCAATTTCATTGAATATACAAGTTTCCTTAATGCCTGATACTGAAATATTTTTTTCTTGTAAAAGAGAATCGTAATTTTCTACATTTCGTAATACGCAATCATGTTCTTTAAAAATCGTTTGAATATTTACATGATGTGTTAAGCAAAATCTACAAAAAAAGTTGGCTGAGAAACTTTCGACGAATCCGAGAATTGAATGGAGACCCAAGTTATCACCTTCAATTAAAGCAAGAACAAAATAAATTTGCTTTTTCTCATTCTCGATTGTAACCGAAATACCTTCGCGGTGAGGAAATTGAATTTCTTTAATAGCTCTAGAGAAGACAATTTTATTCGTAAATTGTACGCGATGTTTTGTATTGAATAAAATAAAAAGAAAAATGTTTTCGAGTTTCGACTGAAATTCTGGAGGTAATATTGGACAACTTAAGTACACTGCGCCGCGCTTAGAGACACTTATGACTGCCGAGTGGGTTGTTTATTTCATAATCGTCAAACGCCATTATTAAAGGAAACACGATTTTACCATCATAATTTTTAATTTTTCCTTTCCATAAATAACCTTGGATAAAATTGCTTATTATTTTCGAATGCTTTTGAATATCTTCTAAGTAATTTAAAGTACTTTTGAGAACTCCAGGCAATTCAAAAAAATTTTTAAGTACACACCTTATGGGTACGACTTGAGCAACAATGTCCTTATGAACAGATTTTTTTTCACCAGCTTTTTCGACGATAACTTTAACTTCCCCAAGTTTATGGTTTTCCGGTAGGATAAAAGTCTGATGTTTTTTAAAGTGTTCGAAACGTAGAAATTCTGTATTAAGTTGTTTAAAAGGCGTTGAAAATTGTTGTAAACTTTGATTTCGTCGCCAGTAAGTGCTTTACCCGTTTCGAAAAGAGTCATTTGTACTTTATTTTGAATAGACTGAATGTTCCTTTCTGAAAAATTAAGAATATCGCGTATTATATCGTCAACTCGACTTCTACTGACATCAGGAAACTTGTATAATTTAGCGATAAAACGACAAGTTTCATCCGAAATCGAACACGAAATTTTAACATCTGATGAATTGAAGGTTGCCAGTTAAATTCTGATTTTGGAGAAATGATTCATCAAACATTTCTTCAGACTCATCTGAATCACTTTCAGAATTCGAACATTCTAAAGGCTCGCTTTCAAGTCCAGTTGAAGTTTCTGGAAAATGGAACATAATTTCCGCATTTTTAAAATTAGGCTCAAGACTACGTACTGAGGAAGAAATATGTTTAGTACGTATATGTTTTTTATAGGAATCGAAAGAAGAGTAGCTATTACGACAGTCACACTCCATGCATATAAAGTATTTTGAAGTTTTTTGAGTTAGTTCAACATGAAGAATCAAATTTTTGTTAGAGTGAAAGCATAAGTTGCAACCAAAGCAACGGAACATTTTTTTAGATTTAAAAACACAATTTTTCAAAGAATAAGGAGATTACTTAGGATCTGTCCATTAAGATCTTTTCTATCTGTTTTTCTACAGTCAATTTTCAATTTTCAATTTTTCACCGGGTATTTTTATGTCGAATATGCAACGTTGTAGAAATAACCATAGATTTTTTGATTGATGAGGATATTCACAATCAAGAGCAAAGAAAGATTGAAAAGTTAAGCTTATTGCTCCCAAAAAAGAATTACTTTCGTACCATATGCTGCTAATAACAACATAATATTGCTCAATGTGGAACAAAGACCCAACGATTACGATGATAAGTTGTAGAGTAAGGTTTATCTCATAAAACACTGTCTTCAAGTTGTCAAGTCTTGCATCTTCTTCATTTGCTATCTGAAAATACATTAAATGTGATTAAAATAAGGTTATTTAAAACAGACTGCTAATTTCAAAAAAAAATCAAGATATATAAAAAATTCTTACCGGTATGACAATCATGTACGTTTCACGCTTTTTGCTACCTACTAATTGTGCCGAGTTTTCAGGAACATTTTTCTTCTCAACAATCGATGGACTTCGATTTTCGTTATTTTCCGAAGATCGTTTTCTTTTTCCTTTCTCCTTGGAATCCAAATTTGGAAAAATATTTATCAATAAATAAAAAATTATGGCATCTTGATCAACTGTGGAAAAGTATACATGTATATATATTCTGCATATAAATAATATTATTGAATATGATTATTTTTATGTTTTTCAATTACCTAATTGTAGAGTCGGGAGTAATTCTAAATACTTTTTTTCTTCCTTTGGTAGGTTGGGTACTATTAGAAGTTTTAATAAGTAGTCTTTAATTTTTGCCCACTTTTCAAGTAAACAATTTTCTTTGCCCTCGTGTTGCAATTTAAAGTCTAGTTCAATCTGTACAATAAATGCAATTGAAGTAGATATTTCTCACCATATAATAGATTTTAAATTATAAATATTAAAAATCATACCAATTCACGTCCTAGCTATTCTCGTAGAGGTTTAAATAGGCTTAAGTATTCATTAACAGTTTTCCTTTCAATCTGCAAAATATTTTTTCTGCTCTCGTACGTTTCGATCCAATATCTTTTCACCACCTCGGGATCTTCGGAATGAGTTTGAAGATAGTTTATTTTATCTTGTACGGAATCTTTAAACAAAAGAATAATACTATAAATAGTACTATAATAATAATAACTATAATAATAATACTAAAATAATACTATAAATAGTATATTATGTTTCTCAATAAGTTATTACAAATTAATTGAAGTTTTATCAAATATTTTTACCAGGAAACACACAACTTGGTCTTTCAGAAATTGGTTGTTCACTTTCAGATTTTCTTGCATCAGCTGGTTTGAGAATTTTGTCTGCTCTTAATCGTCCTCTAACGTAGTCGAAGTGACTTTTTAATTTTCCACTAGCATTGATATGGATTTTATTTTCAATGAAAAACGGAGCGAAATACGTGCCAGAGTTTTCACCCGGAAAAACATACTTCAAAAACTCTTCTTTATCATACCTATAGACGAAAAAAATATATTCAATCTATTCATAATAGAAACATCGAAATTTCTTTTCTCATAATTTACTAATTTTTCTAATGTTTTCTAATTTTTATTTTTATTAAGCTTTTCAACTTTAAATATTTTAAACATTTTAAACCTACTTCCAATCTTCTAGAGGCACTCCATTGTACTTTTCTAAAAGCTCAGCTTTCTTTTTGTCAATAAATTTGTGACGAACTCTTATTTAGGAACACATTTATTTAATCTGCGGGATTCCCTTAATTCTTATTTATTAGAAAATTATTAAATATTCTAAGAAATATGAAATTAGTTTTCAGAAAATGAATCATTTAGAGATAAGAACGGTATTATTCGAAAGATACGTTAAATTTTAAAACAATGTATATAAACAGGGAACAGCTGAGAGAGAGTACATGTGTTTATCAAAACAAATCAGTATATTTATAAATCTGTAATAACCCATAAAACTTCTATACAATTAACACAATCAAAATTCACACGTTGAGAGAATCGAAAGCCTTTGCGAGAATAATAATAAATAAAGCGATCAGGCTTCAATTTCTCAAACCGACAGTTACGAATCTTCGAAATTCAAATTGCACATTATGAAATTATGACGAATCAAACAAAGCGATCAAATAATATACATGAAAAAACCACACAAATCATTCATAATTATATATCGATTTCAGAGAATATAAAGATCCGCAATAAATAATACCCGATTGGACAAAAACTAATCAAGTCATATACACATATTCAAATATAACACACAGAATTATGAGAGCGATAAATTAAATTCCACAATAAATATACAGTGGCGAACAAAAGATCGATAATAAACAGAAAGTCAATCAAACTCACGGAGTACCCTGTACTCAAATTATTGGAGATCGAGGAGTTTGTCTTTGGTGGATCTGGATAAAGATTCAGCGATGAGAGAACATTTGATTGCATATAAAGGCTCGTCCAGTTATTCCTTTTCCACAGCTTTGACGTTACAAATTCCCTCCATCGATCAAGTTTGAGACGATCAAATTATGTTTGTGAAAACATGATGAAATGGCAAACACATATCCCAGCAATTATATATATAATATTGAGCAATATTACTTTAATAATATATATATATTTGAGCACAACCGATCACTTTTTTCACCATAGAAAATTAATTATGCTTTTGACAATGAATATTCACCTTATCCATTATTTTTTTGACGGCGTAAGCGTGGCAGGATCTGTCTCCAAACAAAATGAGAGTGATTTCTGGTTCCCTGCTCGCCTCGTCTTCACCTCGGATAATTAGAATTTCCCTTACTATTTAATTAAGCACGTAAGGTGATAGGCCGGCTCTTTTCGCGTCACTCTCACACAAGTCCATTTATTCATCCTAGTTTAGGCGCGAATTATAAGCCGATTGCCTCAAATTTATGGACTAGGATTTTCCTTCCCTTGTCAAACAAAAATCCATTAGTTTGAAACGCTTGGAATACTAACATCACATCATTATTTCCATCAACCAGTGTTGTAAAACCTAACACAATACAATGAACGTTTTACAACTTGCACTTCATTACATTAATTTTTTAAACAGCAAAATTTTTTCAGAACTCAACGATTTATTCTTCGTTTTTATTGATTTGCAAATAACTCAATTATAAGGGCATACAAATATATATTTTGTGTTGAAACTTCGGGAAACGCGAGAAAATATTAAAACGGAGTGTTATTGACTCTTTTTATTGCGCAATGAAAAAAAGTTTTATTTTGTTAAAATCGGTAAAGGTTTGAGATTAGGTTCACCTAACCTCAAAGTGTTAACTTTTATCAAAACGAAACTTTTTTAATTTTCAAACTAGGAGTCGAAAACCTCTGTTTTAATGTTTTCTAACGTTTCTTATAGTTTCATGGCAAAATTTTTCTGGCCTTTTAATTGATTTACATGAAAATCAATAAAATCTAAAAAAATTTTGAATATTATATATCCATAAACCACTTTTAAAACCTATAGGAATATTATACACGATTTACAATTGATACTTTATTATAATTTTTGTTGTAAAAATAGTAAAATTTTTAGGTGTAAACATATACCAGAAAATCTGGAGAAAAAGCCCAATGAGCAGTTTGGTTGTTTGTATTTGGAGTTGTTTGACTTGTAGAGTTTCCTGAGTTATCTGATTCAACCGGAGGTGCAGGATCTCGAGGTGCTCCTTATAGAATCTCAATTATGTCATTTTTCTCCCTCCAAACATTGTGCTCAATTATGGCATTTTCCAAATCCTGGACTAGCAGTGGACTTCCTTGATTTATAGGCAGTAAATCGTTCTGTCAACATTTACTTATTTTTATTAATCATTTAAAACAGGTTTACCTTTTCTCTAGTGAATGATTAAATTTTAAAAATATTTTTAAAGTTCCTTACCTGTATTTCTCTATGCTCCATTTTATCCTATAAAATATTTAAAAATAAGAAAAAGAGTGCAATTTATTATAGAAATATTCAAAAGCACAGCAAAGCAAACCTAACCTCTATTTCTGTTATATATCAAAACTAAATATTGATAGAACTATGAATACTGTTATACTAAGAGATTATATTATGAAATTTATTGAACGAAGATTAATATACTTACGAACAGAATAGATAATATAACACGATGATTCGATGAAAGAGCTCATAAAATGGATGAAAGGCGTAAAACGAACAATAACACTAGCAGACACTATAGTAACAGTCCAGCAGAGAACTGTTTCATGCGCAGAACTACAAAATATGTTCACAGCGCATCTCGAGTTTTCAGTGACACCTTATTAATTTTTAAGAGTCCCGATTCACAAATAGTCGGTTCCCGTGTAGAAATTGACCTATCTGTCCTAGAAGTTCTAGTCTAGAAAAAACTAATCAGGGACCTGTCTGGCGCTAGTGGGAAATTTCTTACTTTGATAAGTCTATTTGTGTCTAGTGGGGCCCCGACTAGAAAATCTCCATTAACCTTACTTTCGTAATTATGAGGTTCGGCCGTTAGGCGGCGTCAACGTAACCTCTCTTTCGTAAAGTCCACAAGTGTCAGTCGTGTCGTGACAATTGGCATACATTATTTATAATAATGGAAAGGAATAGGCACCAGCAAGAGCAAGGACGATTGCGAACTAAGAAATTTCGCTTGCAGCAAAAGCTGCAAAATGAAATTTTTGAAAATAATAACAGTTCTGAAGGTAAGTAATGTATTTATAAAATAAGATAATTGAAATAATAGTAAATAAAAAATGAGATATAAATTAATGATCTACGCAGTTTTAGTTTGTTTAGTTTGTTCTTGTTCATAAAATTTGTTTAAAAAATATCTTTATTCGTTCCACTGTGAACTAATAAATAATAATTTTATTAATTTTTGTTGTTCAACTTTTTTAGATGAAGTTACACGAAGTTAGATGAAGTTATCGACACATCTGAAAGTTCGAGTGACCCTGATGAAAATGATTTACCTGGGAGAGAAATTCCCCAATACAATCATTCGCCAGAAATAGAGCAGTTACGTAAATTTGGACGCAGGATACCTCAAAAGGATCTGGATATTTTACTCGGCATTCTGAGAGCACGCTTACTTCCTACTTTACCCATCAGTTCAAAAACTTTCCTTCGAACGATTGATGCGGAATATAATATTATTGAGATGACAGACTTGAAGGCAAAGCCAGGACAATTTGTATATTTTGGCGTAAGAAAAGGGCTACAAGACTGCGTAAACTCTGAATTACACGATAATTTGAAAATTGAATTACAAGTTAGTAGTGACGGTATGCCGCTAAAAGAATCAGCGGATGATCAATTTTTGGTAATGTCAGGGAAAGTTCATTTTGATCCTGATGTGTACGAAGTATTTCCTATTGCAATATTTTTTTGACAATCAAAACCAAGAAAACATCTTTTAGATGAACCTCTCTTTTGCCATAATATGTGTTAAATGTTGTTTTTACAGAACCAATCTTAGTCGCTTTTAATATTTTATCGTCAGGCAAAATTACATCAATTGGGTTTTTTAAATTTTTACAATCGTATAAATACTTTTCATCATTTACAATGTGGTGTGTACATCCGCTATCCAATAACCACTGAATAATATTTGGATTTTCACTTTTATATTCACTTGGGTTGGTGACGCACTCAAGTCTGTTTCTTGAAGTTTGTTCTCTTGGCGCGTGAAGTGCATAATATTCCTTGATGTTCCAGGTACAGGTTAATAATAAAAACCACTAGTTACCTATGGACCTCAGTTTACTTAAACACAATAATAAATACGTTAAAATTCAGTGGACTGTATAATATATTTGTAAGTTTATATTAGTGCCGAAGTGAGACCGATCGTCCTATCGCAAGGAAAGTCCTTACAAGTCTGTTTCAAAATTACGAAACTCACAGCGGTAATCAGTCTTATCATTCATTCTTTCAGATGGCACCACTCACAAAGGTGCAATTATCTCATAATATTTAAAATTGAAATTCGCCTTGCGACATACCGCCGGCCTTGAACGATTCGCGTTCGAAAAAACAGAGAAATTATCCTACATTAATCGGAAGCGGTGCAATTTTTTTTATACCACGTTCAAACACACCGCTCTCAGTCTTGACTCTCACAACTCTCACAATTCCATCATCACCGGGGATCACTTCCAGAATTCTCCCTAAGGCCCATCGCAAGGGTGGTAAATTGTCATCCCTTAACGTAACTAATGTACCGACCTTAACAATGCCTGGATCGCCGATGTACCACTTATTACGTACATTTAATTCATTTAGATACTCATGATGCCAACGTTTCCATAAATCTAATTTTAATTTCTGCATATGTTGCCAGGATGACAGGCGATTCGTAGGAATTTCAGAAAAATCTGTTGTTGGAATCGTTGACATTGATTGTCCTATCAGGAAGTGTCCCGGAGTAAATACATTAACATCATTGGGATCTGACGACATCGGAGTCAACGGTCGAGAATTAAGGATAGCCTCTATTTCGCACATATATGTGGCTAGCTCTTCATAAGTAAATAACGTTTCACCTAACGTTCGTCGCATGTGATGCTTCAGGGACTTCACGGATGCCTCCCATACTCCACCAAAATGCGGAGTTCTTGGCGGAATAAAATGCCACTCAATCTCCTGATCTGCTAATAATTTTTTCATTTTTTCGTTATTGAATTGAACATACACACTGGGATAATATTGTTTAGAAAATAAATGCCAATTTAATAAGATAATTATTCTCTTTAATTCATTATTTATAAAATGAATTTAAGTTTTCATAAATTCAAAATTTTAAACAAACATTTTAATTAGACTGAATATAAAACAAATGGAAATAATAAAAATTGCCAAGTAAAATTATCTCGCCATATACGAGAGTACGCACCTCGTCAAGATGCCAGAAAGAGACCAAGACGCCGTTAATGCGTGGGCCTGATTTTTATGAGTTCGCGACTTATTGTCACTCTCCTTAATTTCTCCTCCCTTCATTCCCATCGAGGACCAATTCGCATACTAAATCTCGCGCGCAGCTTTGTCTCAAGCCTCCCGGCCACGTCTCCACATGTGTATGTATGAATGATGCATAAGTAAGGTGAGCTGAGAAGGAGAGGTCAAAGTGGAGAAGAGTAGAAGAGTAGAAGAAATGAAATAGAGGGGAAGTCTTTCCAGTATGGTACTGAGGAAGAAAGTAAGAAAGAGAAAGAAAGAAAGAGGAGAGAATAAGTTCACGAACGCAAGTACGCAATGTATACATGCGTGTGTATTCATGTGTAATGTGGAGATCCGTGCACGTAATCAAATTTACCCTGCTTCTAAGAAAACCTTTTTGATTTTCCCAGGTAATCTCGGCCACAGCCGAAACTGTGCACGAAAATGGCTGATAGTGCATGGAGATTCTTCCATGCACCCTGAGACGCAGCGTACGGCTAAATTCTAACATTCTAGATCTCAATAAGATTTTAATTTTCAATTCATACTAATTTCTTTGTAATTTATTCAAAGTCTTCAAACTGTTTTCTCTTTATAGCATCTTTTACATTCAACCTTTCCGTAGATCTTGTCCATCACTTAATGACTAATAAAAACGAGAAATGCAACTTAAAATCGGAGGTAAATTCTAGAAACATCAAAGAAGGAGAAATCCAAGTTCAAAACTAACAAATATAAAAGATAGTTAATGATAAATGACAAATGATAATTCGCAGTTACATATTCACAGGTTTCTAAGAATCAACGCTGGTGGTCGATTTTAGTTTCAATTTCGTCGCTGTTTATCCGATTACGCATGATTCGGAAACTTCGCTTCGCTAAATTCGCTTTCAGAATATCTTATGACTATAATCTAAACAATCAAACCTACCACGTCTTTATCT
>UCOK01016134.1:0-19070 GCA_900474325.1 Synergus umbraculus
CACCTCGCTTTAATAAAATAAAGAATAAACGTCATCTGTGGACTGAAAAGTTAATGGATAGAAACTCTTTTTCGAGTCTAGCCATTTTTTTACGATTTGGTCTGTGTCAAAAAACCTTTTTTTTTACGATTTGGTCTACGTCAAAAAACCTTTTTTTATGTACATTCTTGACTTACCTGATTTTTTATATAGCATAAAAAGTAGGGCACCTCGCTTTAATAAAATAAAGAATAAACGTCATCTGTGGACTGAAAAGTTAATGGATAGAAACTCTTTTTCGAGTCTAGCCATTTTTTTACGATTTGGTCTGTGTCAAAAAACCTTTTTTTTTACGATTTGGTCTACGTCAAAAAACCTTTTTTTATGTACATTCTTGACTTACCTGATTTTTTATATAGCATAAAAAGTAGGGCACCTCGCTTTAATAAAATAAAGAATAAACGTCATCTGTGGACTGAAAAGTTAATGGATAGAAACTCTTTTTCGAGTCTAGCCATTTTTTTACGATTTGGTCTGTGTCAAAAAACCTTTTTTTTTACGATTTGGTCTACGTCAAAAAACCTTTTTTTATGTACATTCTTGACTTACCTGATTTTTTATATAGCATAAAAAGTAGGGCACCTCGCTTTAATAAAATAAAGAATAAACGTCATCTGTGGACTGAAAAGTTAATGGATAGAAACTCTTTTTCGAGTCTAGCCATTTTTTTACGATTTGGTCTGTGTCAAAAAACCTTTTTTTTTACGATTTGGTCTACGTCAAAAAACCTTTTTTTATGTACATTCTTGACTTACCTGATTTTTTATATAGCATAAAAAGTAGGGCACCTCGCTTTAATAAAATAAAGAATAAACGTCATCTGTGGACTGAAAAGTTAATGGATAGAAACTCTTTTTCGAGTCTAGCCATTTTTTTACGATTTGGTCTGTGTCAAAAAACCTTTTTTTTTACGATTTGGTCTACGTCAAAAAACCTTTTTTTATGTACATTCTTGACTTACCTGATTTTTTATATAGCATAAAAAGTAGGGCACCTCGCTTTAATAAAATAAAGAATAAACGTCATCTGTGGACTGAAAAGTTAATGGATAGAAACTCTTTTTCGAGTCTAGCCATTTTTTTACGATTTGGTCTGTGTCAAAAAACCTTTTTTTTTACGATTTGGTCTACGTCAAAAAACCTTTTTTTATGTACATTCTTGACTTACCTGATTTTTTATATAGCATAAAAAGTAGGGCACCTCGCTTTAATAAAATAAAGAATAAACGTCATCTGTGGACTGAAAAGTTAATGGATAGAAACTCTTTTTCGAGTCTAGCCATTTTTTTACGATTTGGTCTGTGTCAAAAAACCTTTTTTTTTACGATTTGGTCTACGTCAAAAAACCTTTTTTTATGTACATTCTTGACTTACCTGATTTTTTATATAGCATAAAAAGTAGGGCACCTCGCTTTAATAAAATAAAGAATAAACGTCATCTGTGGACTGAAAAGTTAATGGATAGAAACTCTTTTTCGAGTCTAGCCATTTTTTTACGATTTGGTCTGTGTCAAAAAACCTTTTTTTTTACGATTTGGTCTACGTCAAAAAACCTTTTTTTATGTACATTCTTGACTTACCTGATTTTTTATATAGCATAAAAAGTAGGGCACCTCGCTTTAATAAAATAAAGAATAAACGTCACCTGTGAACTGCAGAAGCTTTTCAGGGACAGGTTTGCACACATAGTATAAGTCTTGAAACTGGAGAGACGGTTAGTGATTTTTTAATGGAATGAGTCAGCTGTTGGTTTACGTGCACAGACATAGGTATCTATATTCGACGTGCCTTGGAATTCTAAATCTGCGCACGTTGAAGCAGGCTTCCTCACTCGCGGATGCAACTGACCGGTCGACCTCGACGTATAACGCAGTTATTATATTTAAAGCTGTCCAGGTCACCAGCTTCACATCTGGAAATTTTGCATAGGTTTTGATGTTGCACTGCCCCATGTCTAGGTCGTAACGGGTAAATACAGTAGGCGACAAAGTTGTCCCTCACATTCCATAGAACTCATTAGAACCTCCCAAACACGTCCAGTGTCAAACTATTTGAGACATTGGTACACTCTTCACTGTTGGGAATTCCCAACACATGATGAAGTTTTCAAATAGTGATGTAAGGGATCAGCTATTTTTCAGCAGTTCAGCTCTTCCAAAACTGAAGCGAAATTGCAGCATGTGCATGTTCCGCGATATTTTTCTAAACTTGCCGAAGCGTGTAACGGCCTGGCGTCGGTGGGTCAGCTTCAGTCAGCATCTCGGTGGTTGCAGCGGCACGAAGATGCAGTTACAAAGTAATCGGCATAAAACGAGTAGGACACCAATAAATTTCCGGCTGAATTCAAGGAATCGCATAATGGTCGATGTATATAGAAATGGTGACCTCGTCGTTTAAAGAGGATACTCGTCCGCAGATTTTAATCTGGGTAGGAAGTCATCTCTCTCTCTATCTCTCTCTCTTTCTCCTTTCTTCATCTCCCTCACTCTCTGCCTCGAGATTCAATCTCGACGAGTTAGGTAATACCTCGTCCACTATTTATAAGCATTGTCGTGCCGTTGACTCTTACCTTAACGATGATGTATGCATTAGGCATACGTTTTTAGAAGGATCTATCCGCAAACGGTAGTGCTGCATTAATGTAACTACGTGATTAAAATCGATGCGAGAGAATCGATCTGCAGTTATGAGTAGGAAGCTCGCATATGGGGAATCACTTGTTGCCACTTATGTTAACCGTTTACATTATTACATTTACACCTTATATTTAATCACTCGGGAACTTTGCCGAGACAACTTGTTAGGCCTGATAAATAAACAGCAAGAATATGGAAACGGATTCCGGTAGCTGTTTGAATTCGAGCCGCAGACATATTTCCTCAATCTTTACGAGTTCAGCCTGAGTATAGGATCATAATTCGTACTTTACAACACATACGGTAGCAACATTCATAAACCTGTACACGCCATAGTATATGTCAGTCTCGACTCGTGATAAGTCTCGCGGGAGTTGCGTGGTAGCAACTCTAAGATAGCACGAACCTACCTTTTATCCGATCGTCATACGGGACATTCACGGATTCGCTGCTTTGCGAATGAGGTGACCTCCATATTCAAAAGGCAAGCAAGTCTGGTCAATAAAAGTTTAGCTGGTGCTATTTAGGTCACGATACTACTTGCTTCCTTTCTTTTTATCCTTTTTTTTTTATATAAAACAAAAAACTTCCTTTTGTTCCTTATATTGCCTTGTTGCAACGAGTGAATTCGAATTCGGTTTTGAGATTCAGCAAAGTTCACAGCAATGGTTTGCACGATAATTGGCTCTGGATTCGGGATGCTGAAGTGTTATGGATACTGATTGAGGAATCGAACATAATCGCGACATTATTCATTCAGCTTGACACTGCTATGCCGACGAGGACCATAAACTAGATTAGATTCGAATCGCTGGAATCCATTGTGTCATTGTATGCGTATGGGGTCGAGACAATGGCCCAGTAAGCAGGAGCAGTCTAGCTATGCAAGGGGAATCCCAGCCTCGTTCCTCTTCTTGCTAGACAAAAGTGCAAACTGTCATTTCTACAAGTTACGACTCTAATCGCGAATGCTGACATTATATACATGAAGCTACAATGAAGCAGATTTTGTTTCTCTGAGTATCCGCTAATGTCACCGATAGATACCTCTTGCTCTAGTTTTGAGCCGATGTCCAATATTAGAGCATCGACGTGAAAAATGGAATCACCAGAGCGTGTTCCCATGAATTTTATACATTATTTCAAATCGACATAATGGCAGATACAAGTATCGATCACGTAAGCGAGCGGAATACGTCCTGCATACCAATAATCATTATTTATTTATATTGTCAATATGGTGAATTCGTTCAGACGTGAGAGACTCGAAGCGAGTACTGAATATATAATCCTTGAGCTTGTAGAATGTAGATATGATGCCTATATGTATATCTCTCGCCGATAATGAATTCAGGTGTCGTAAAACCGACAAAATTAGATTAGAGCCTTTTTCTGCGATATTGCTATATCAGATTGACCTTAGATATACTACGAAAGAGTCCATATCAGATATCATCAATATATGATAGGCGGAGTCGAGGTTATTTGCATCTACATCGTGCCGGGATTCTAACGGTCCTGGGTCATGTCCTACAATTGGCAATAAAAGGCAATTCAACACTGAGCATTCAGTTTTAAGTAAACATCTCGAGTCTCTTCCGTTATCAATTTAAGATTCATAACGCTATTTTCCTGACCAAAGCTCACTTGCGCGAAATTTATACACACTCCTCCTCATACAAAGACTTATGCTAATGACATTCGTCTTTGAATGCTTCTACTCTTTCAGTAACGGATCAAGTTTATAAAAGTGTAAATCGGTAAAATTGCATGGCCTACACTGGGATTTTTGTGTGGGTAAATATTACAGAGGATGCCGATACGAGTCCTATAAATTGCAGCGACACACATCAAGGTTCAAGGTGGATCTTGCATGTTAGTCAAGTTAGTTGCACGAATGCACACATCCCACCCATGGTGGCGCCAAGAAGCGCACTGGGACTACAGAGTGCATGCAAGGAGGTCGAAAGGAACGCGCGAGAATCGTTCTCACGAACTCTGTGCGTATATCGTGCAACATTGAACGTTTTGCCAAGTGGAGGATGGAATTGGCGTGTGAGGTTGACTTTGGGTGGGGGAGAAAGGGGCATGTGGCAGTCACGCGTGAAGGCACGAACTCACGGGATCTGCATGACAACTGGCACAGTCTTCTTGGGCGCAATCGAGTCGCGTGTATGCACCAATTCGACTGGTTGAAATCTTGGAATCTTGGAAAATCGTATCTTCACTCTTACTGACAATTACACAATGACGTTTAACTCCGCAAAGTTAAATTTGGTTGCCAAAGCAGACAATAATTTACAGCTTCTAAATGCGCCAGTTCACACATTGTAGAGCTCCTTCTCCCTTTTGCTCCTTGCTTTCAGAGTCTCTCGTTCTCTTGATGTTTCTGTACTGGGCGTACATTTTTCATAAGATCCAATTTAGAGAAGGAAGAGGAGGATGAGGTGGTTTGCAACTGCGAGTCAGGAATTCCTACAGACCCCCGTCATTACCTTCGAATCCCGTGGAGGGTTAACATGCATCAATTATTTGGACGATCACCAGACTCCATCGCGAAACCAGTCTTACATTCTATCCAACGAAGAACCAATTGCACCATACATCACACACTCGAGCGATTCGACTTTTCGTTTTAGGGGCATTTCATTTCTTGTTCGTCTGAACTTTTTTTCCTGAGTCCATACCAGCCCGGCATGGAGATAAATAGAGAATTTCGATTTCAAAAGTCAGGATCTTTGCGAGATTTTAGGAGAGACAAGCTTTTTCACTCGTAGACTTTGATTAGCCAATTCTGTCATCCTTCGATTCGCTGCAGGACATGTCCTGCTTTTTTGATGGCTGTCCTGCTGTTTTGTGCGATGTTCTGCTTTTTCAAGATTTTCATGATATTTCGCACTTATTGCCTCTCCTCGACCATGTCAATCCATGACTACGTGACCTCTATTGACAGGACGCCCTTATTGACCCTTTTCGACATTTTGACTCCAATTTGACCAAATGCCCTTGTTTACCCCCCTTGACTACTTTTCATACGCCCTTATTGACTCCTTCTCTCAACCACGTGACATACGCCCTTCTTAACCCCGCTCAACCATGGGACCGCCATTGACTACACGGTCATGGGGTCACGTGATTTTTTATTAAGTAAAATAAAATTTGCTCAAAATGAATCTAAATTTAAGATTTAATTCAGGTCTATTTAAAATATAAGGAAAATAAAGAAAAAAATAATATAAAATGGGGGCTGTATTACCTTTTTAAATTTTCAAATAACGCGCCAAATTGGATTAGGGACGGGGGGAACTTTTTTCATGACATGTGGTCATTTAACCTAACCATACCTACCTTTTCGTATAATTAAATCATTTAACTCTAATTATCACAGAGCGATACAATAAAGAATAATATTAAAACTATTTTTATGACAAATTTTCCCTTCGTCGAAAAAATTTATTGCTTTTGTGTTAGTATAAAGTACACGTCAAAAATCAGAACACATCTCTTTCCTTTATCACGAAAATATACATTCCACATAGTGGGGAATTAATTTCTGTAACTTTTGATAACGAAAAAGATCAAAAATTATTAATACATATTACGATTGACACAGATTTCAAAAAGTGAGAAGAGACCTTTGAAAATCTTCTATTTTATGATGTTACAGATTGCTACAAAGATGATATACCACATTCAGAATTTGAACTCTCAACTACAGCGCCATGGCGGCGTACTGTGTACTAAAAAATTTTGGCGCGAAATTCAAAACATTACAGACGACTCTCCCAATATTAATAATCTCCGAAAATTAACCGCATTCCTCTCTCGATACTAACCAGCCTGAAATCATCAACTTTCTCAAATCGCACTAATTTGAAAAATTCTGCGCATCCACTGCGCATGCGTTGAGTAACACTTAAGAGAGGGGAATTTGGTACACTAGAATCAATATCAACGAAATTCCTTTTCTCAAATGTCACACCAATTGCGCATGCGTATTGCGTATAATATAATATTTTTTAGCATTTTAAATTGCGCGCTAATAAAAACCAATCAGATTCCGGAGCGCAACGCATACGAAGTGGTATCACGTGAAATTTTGGGTCCATGCAGGTTGATAATGAAAAAGGAATGCGGTCGATATTGGGAGATTCGAATATAAATATTTAGAGGGCCTCTGCTTTGTATTTCGTTAATATTAGGAGACTCGAGTGTATTTTGTTTGCTTTATAACCTTTGTTGAACTTTACTCTACTCTTATGGTGCAGTCCCATGTGGGCAGAAAAAGTCAACGTAAAGCAGAAACTCATGAGAGTGACAGAGATAGGCACATCTGTTTTTCTGTCACTCTCATGAGTTTCTGCTTTACGCCGACGTTTTCTGTGGCCATGGGACGGCAGCTTTAGGGATTTTTATTAACATAGATCCAAAATTATTTTTTATTTAGAGCTTAAAATACTAGGGAGCGTCACCAAAACATATTTTCTTTTTGAACTAGGCTGGATCAGCTCTCCTCACCGAAAATAGGTTCAAGCTAGGCGTGCTTTCTTTTCCGATTCCCTGATGGTGCAAAAGGGTTGACGCAATTTTTGAAATAGTGCTCTAACGAGCTGGCTATCTCATATCAACCTCGTCGATTAGGTCTTTAAATCAGCTGTTTAATTCTCGGATGCCTAACCTACGTAACCCCTTGGGCTCTACGAATGTTAATAGTTTCGCTTTTGCAGCCTGTGCCTGAATAAGGCACGATCAACGTGTACGGTAGGTTGTATGTGGTTGCGTCGGAGTTCGCGAAGGTAGGTACATAACGCAAATACCAACCTAACCGAGAGAGCCGATCGCCTTTCTCAGAATTAGATAAGTCCCTTTATTGGTGATCGGATCACAGCGGTAGCAGTAGCAGTAGCACTAGCAGTAGCAATGGCAGCAACCAAGTTCAAGGTTGGCTGGTTAAAAATAACTTGCACAACGAGTTGCTGCTTCTGCTCACCGGTAGCTCGATCACTCGCTTGGCCGAATATATTATAATGACCGACAATCACATCCAACATTTTGTGCCTCAGCATCCCGAAACAACCAAGACTGCTCATTTTCTTCAACTCAGCTGTCCTCTATTTTTATTCTTGAAGGCAGATCGCCGCTTTGAGATCATTAAGAAGCCAAATCCCGGAGATAATCGCTTTCGTAAAAGTATTTGCGTCAGGACTCGTAAAAATCATCTCGGAGTTGGGATGGAGTTGGACGATCTCTGGAGGACGTAAACCGGTTGATGGAGAGAAAAAAAAAGGAATCAACTGCAATTGAAAAAAAGTATTATGGAATATCTCTAAGTAGCTCTTTATGAATAAAAAGGATTGTTGAGAGAAGATAGTTGCTAAGATGCGAGAAGAAACGAGCAATGCTACAAGTAAGGCGTTGTAACGGTTAACAAACGGACAGTCTTTACTTCAAGTTACTTACCTTCTCGAGGATGGTTCCCGCCGACTGCCGACCCCCGATCCCAGCTTCAGCATACACTTAGGCGAGCGTGTACCTAATCACTCTAAATCGTCTTATACTCTCGGATAAGACTCTTTAGGTCTTACAATTAGTTTGACGACTATATTTCTCTAAAACAGTTAGAATTGTTATTTTATCTTCCACTGCGCAGCCATAAATGCTATAGAAGTCTACTGCGCATAAGTAAATAATTAGATCTGCGCAGTTAATCTCTGCGCAGCTAATGTTATTTATGGCTGCGCAGTTCGTTTCTGTGCAGGGTGAGTAATAAATCAGAATAGAACATATGTTGAACTTTATTGCAAGTTACATGATCTGAGCATCGAAGGACAACCTAGGAATCGTAGGAACAAATTAATCTTCTGGCGAGACTCAATCGGCAGCTTCGCGTCTATCGCAGTAAATTATCTCTAATAGATTAATAAAAATAAACGCTTAAATATACTTTCCTATAATAGAAGAAAATTTGGTGTAATCTTTTTGAGAGCAATTTTTTTAGATGTCAATGGATATATAATATAATAATCTGGCAGTGGATAAATAAAATTATGAATCTCAAAAGAAAGGAGAGGATTTAAGGATCTTTTACTTATTCTCAACCTGGTCCCCCGTCTTAATTCCTACATTGGGATATGTTTAATAAGTACAGATTTCCTTCTAGTTAAAGTCACCGAAACTCAAATCTTCAAGACTCTATCGGGCTAATGAATAAAAAAGTTAAAAATGGTTTAAGTACTATTATTGAGAAATTATATACAACGCAAATAATAGGAATGTTTGCGCACATTTTGCTTGAGAAGCAACTAAGTTTTAATGACACTGAGGAAACATATATGGAACTTTGAATGAAGAGATTAGAGAGAATATTTTAGAAAGGTCGATACAACCTTTTTTTTTTATTAAAATACTAGCCATGAATCAACTGAGATTCTATTACGTGATCTGATTATTCTTTAGAGGAAAGATATAGGAATTAATCAGCTCAGCTTTCCTATTGCAGCCCTTATTTTAGTTCTAAGAAGGACAGTGCACAATTGTAAATTTGTAAGTGTAAGAAAAATACAAAGTGTGTCGTACGCTCGCATTCAAGAGCTTATTCTCTACGCTTATAGTGTACCTGCTGCTCCATTGACGCGCATCAATAATTACATTTTTACTCTCAACATCGTTACCACTCACGATTAAACTTGATTGCAACATCTCTTCACGGTTAGTTAACCATCAAGACTCTGTACAAAATTCGATTAAACCAAATCTTCAGACCTTAACAAAAAAAAGTCGATACAATGAATTTAAAACATTCATCATTAAATATCTGTAAGGTTGACCATTTGATCTCATCTACCTAAGATTTAGGTACTAACTCTCTAGATTTAGAACAAAAATCAGAATCTAAATATCTAAAAATTCCCTACTCTACATTTTTCTAATTTTTCCTACAGCCTCACACAAGCGAAAGATCAACATTAACTTCCACTTGTTTCTACTGTAAGAAATTTCATCATACTCTTTTTTTCTGACACGCCAGGAAAAATTAAATACAGTCTGTTCAACAAATCTTACGGATGTAAATGAAGATTTTTATTAAAAAAAAATATATATATATAAGTATCGCTAAAGTGCAATTAAAAAAAAAATTGGCTAAAACTAGAAGTTACGTCTAGAAAAGGTAATTCCTTTCGGCTCTATTCAGTGGAGTGATCTTCACTAAAGTCGTTCACATTTTTTAGATCCTAGAATATAGATATATAAGAATTCAAAACAACTAACGATTCACATCCCTGTCTTCCGAAGGAAGAAAGAATTGTGTCATATCACTTTCAATAAACGATGGCGATATATCTCTAAAAAAATATTACAAAATTATTATAAACACGATTAAAGTAGATACAATAGTGCAACCACAATAGATGGTTTCAATCATAAAACGATTTCTGAATCTGGATGAATAAAATTTCATCTATTCTATCAAACACCTTCAACGTCGTCTGTACAAATTTTACTGAGAACATTCACGATCGATCTCGAATTGATTATTGATTATTTCGATTATCTCGAAGCTGGTCATCGATTAACTCGAAGTTGATACACGGATTTAACTCGAAGTTGGTATATCGATTTATCTCGAAGCTGGTGTATCGATTTATCTCCGAGGCGGTGTATCGATTTATATCGAAGCTGGTATCGATATCGGCATCCGAAGAGTAGCGAATCGATCTTTGAGTCGCTTATTCCTTTTGATTAATTTTTTTTTTGTCTTCACACCTGACCCTCTGTCGATCTACAACCGACATGACGGGATCACTGCTTACTTTCATGAGGTAACACGTTTTGTCGATTCGTTTTCGCCGGAAGATAAAATCCGTTCATTCGGTACTCCAATCGAACGTGGCGAGCGACAACTTGTGCTTGTATAGATAAAGATTATGATTCATAGTTTCTGATTCAACCGAGCCCAGCCCATTGCACGAAATCTGGCACCTCCCTTACTGGTACGTCCCTAGCTAGGGCCTTTACCCTTAAATTTCTGTCTTCGGTCAGCAAAACCACGTCTCTCCTCAAGCGTCTGGGTTGGCCCTCTTCTGAGAAGATAATTTTTTTTTAAATCAAACCCCAAAGTGGGAGCAAATTAAACTTTTAAATTAAACTAAATTCACCCCAAGGTCTTACCTGCAGTGATTTGGTCCTTCGTAGTTCTGCAGAGACTCAGACACGTTGCCAGAATTCTGTCGTCGTTCCTCGTTAAGCCATCCTGCAACAATAATCGGCAAAGCCTTCTTCATCTTCTTTCTATGATTTGATAATTTAAAAATTCGCAATTTCCCGTAACTTATTTATTTATTTATCGTTTTATTCGATTTTTTTTCTGTTCTGAGGGTTGTTAAGCAAAACTTCGCAGAGCCTGCGTGAAATAAATACGCCCACAATGGTAAGCTGGCATCGATATCGTCGAGGTATAATCACCATAGCAGAAGGGAATAAATACGAATGCCTATCTCGGGAGGGAAAGAAGGGAAAAGATCTTCTTGAGGAACTGCAAGATGGGATCTTTCACTCATCGGTGCGAGAAGAAAAGTTAACGAGCGCCAGTCGCTATCGAATGTTTCTCGAGATCTAAGTTCCTGTTGCGATCGTATCCTGCTCGAGTATCGAGTCTTGCCAACCAGATAGCAAATGATAGCAAAAGGTGGATCCATCAGGTCCATCAGAACTTAGCATGCTTTCAAATAGAATTTATCTCTGCTCAACGCACTGAACTTTAGTTTTACTTGTGAGGCAATGAGGCAGTTTACATCGTAGAATTGTGTAGTAGATTTTAATACGCTTCGCAGCCAATCAGAAGCCAAGTGGAGGGGCAGAAGCTTCAGGGTGGCTACATTATGATAACTATGTTATTTTTGTCGTATTATATTAATATATAGCTTTTGTTGTTGGTTTAACAGATTTTAGAAGCTTTCCAAGTATTTCGAAGGATTATAAAGAATTTTATGGGATTCTTTGAGATTCTATAGGTTTCCAATTATTTCAAGAAATTTTAAACGATTTGTAAGAAAGCTTATGGAGTTTAAAAGATTTTAAGCCATTTTAAATTTTTTCTTAGAACTGTAGAGGATTTTAAGAAGCTCGTAAGAATTTAAAGAAATTTTGATATTTGAAAAATAATTTTAAGGAATTTGTAAAAACTTTTGTAGTTATTTTTGATTGTAATCAGACAGTTTGAAATTCCTGAGTTTTTCCCGGTAAAATTTATTTCCGCCGATCAATTTATAGATGACTTTTTGTAGTTTTTGACAAAAAATTAAATTAAAAAAAGAGAGAAATAAAGAAAAATTGATAAAGTAGAAATAAAATGAAAAGAAAATTGAAAAATTGAATCTTGGCCACCCTGGACGAGCTTCTGATTGTTTTTGATTCTACTTCTTTGATTCTACTTTTTCTGATTTTGCTTCTTCTGATTCCGTTCCGTCGGCAGCGCTTCTTCCCCTCCACTTGGCTTTTGACTGGCTACGAAAACTAGTAGAATCTCCTGTATAGAAAAACCTACTACGAAAAACGACATTAATTAAGTACCAAAATAAAATACCTTCTGACATATTGATAATTTCAAAGCACTATATGAATTTGGTCTATTAAAAGTTTAATTGATCGATTGTCCACAATCTTAAGACTTTTCTTATCAAAATACACGTTTTATTACAGGTTTAAATATTGAACGATTAATCATTCTTCATACATAGTTGCTGCAACAGGTTCAAAGAGAACAAGAACTCACAGAAACTATTTTCCTCTTGAGAAAAAGATTTATCGTTTATTTCTAGGCGTTGAACCTGAATAAAAGTGAAAAATTGAATGAGAAACTGAGTGGAATTTACTAAATCAAGGTGGGAAAGAAGAAATAATATAATTCGTAATTTTTTTTAATAATTAGGAGGCTTTTTTTTACCTGAGTGACGACCTCTTCATCGGTGAAAGTACTCGAGGTTAAAACTGTTCCTCGAGTTGTTAAGCACCGAATTGATGGATTTTTACTCCTCGCAAATGTAAGTGCGGCTTTTGCATTTTCTGCTACTCTTGCAACGTGTTCGGGGTTCAAGCCAGCTCTGAATGCAGGTGGGGCGTCTCTGGTGTCTGCTCCTCTCGCGAGACCTTCCAGTTCATTTAATACTGAAACAGGAAAAAAGAAAAAACTTTTTATTCAGAAACTGACACTTTAATTGGGGAATAAAATTCCAGGTCATTTTCTGGTCAAGGAACATTCATCCCTTCAGTAAAAAAAAAAAGTTTCTGATGGGCAATAGATAATAAAATAGTTCCTCTTCCTACTCAATACTTTTAACTGATTTTAAAGACGATTTCGAAAGATTTTTTAAAGAATTTCAAAAAATTTCAGTTTTCAAGAGATCATGTCACACGCCAGACTCTTGGCAGCAGAAAATATATAAGAAAACCCGTCGATTTTTGCAACGATAAATATCTCATTTATTTTTGAGGGGTGTTGCTTCTCCCGAAGATGAGCCTCGAGCAGTGAATTATTTCACAATCAATTCTCGACGGTACCGCCCACGACAATCTGAAATTCGGATCGTCGACCCCAGGGGAAGATTTAGCAGCTTCCTTCAATCTAATATTGAAAAAAAAATATGAATAAATAGTATGTTATTTGTATTTTAATTTTTCCCAGGTAATTTTTAATTCCTGGTGGATTTAATTTGATCTAGGTTCCTGGACAAATCTCAGCATCCTAAAGTCATATATACATATATAAATATTATATGCATCTGTATGCAGCCGTGAGAACTTAACTGTGAACTCACCGTTGCTAGGTCGGGTTAGTCGAGCCGCTAAGAGGTCAGAGGGCGGCTACGGCTGATTTTGCTCACAAGAATACTTTCGTTTTTCGACCAGACAGACAAGGATCAAAAACTTTAGAGCCTAATCCGTATAATTGTATATCAAGTAAAAATTTATATAATGACAGGTTGTATTCGCGAGAGGAATAAAAGAGGATTTCAATTTGAAGTTGATAGACTGTGATAAGATTCGAGAAAGAAATTTGTGGAATTTTAGGGGAGGGGGGGAAGAACTACAGATTTTTTTTTATTTTAAGAGATTTGCAGAGATTTTTTGTAATTTGGCTTTATTAGGGTGGCTATAAGATTCAATTTTTCAATTTCCCTGACATTTCTCTGCCTTTTCACTGATTTTCAAAAAAATTTCAAAATGTTTTAAAAATGCGAAAAAAATTTCAATAACAATGCTATTGAAATTTTTCAAATATTTCCTATAATATCACTTTAAATCTTTTGACATTCAAGGAAATCTTCTGAAATCTCTTCAAATTTCCTGTAATTCTAAAAAAATTCCATGAGGAATTTTAAAATTCTTTAAAATACATCAAAATCTCTTAGAATTATTGGAAACCTATTGAAATCCCTTAAAAATCGCTAAAGTCTTTTGAAATTCCTAGAAATATTTTCAAATCTTATAAATTCTTTACAAATCCATTAGAATTTAATTATGAACTTTCAGATTCCCTAAAATGTATTAAAATCCTTAAATAAAAATTCATGAAATCCTTTAAAATTCCACGAAATCTCTTAAAATAATTAAAAACCCTAGAGAATCCTACGAAATCTTTTAAAAATACCAAAACTATTTCGAATTCTGTAAAAATTCCTTAAAATTCCTTTAAATCTCCTAAACTCCTTGAAATTCTGTAAAATTACTTGCAATCTTTTGAATTCCCATAAAATCACTAGAAACACCTTAAGATGAAATTCAACCAATTACGATCATAGACTCAAACCAAATTTCAATCAAAATACCCTGAATAATTAATTTTTTATAAATTAATTTTTTATCTTTAGGGTACATCGCTCTTCTGAGGAGAATTATTTCAATTTGCAGAAATGCAACGATCCAATGGACACATCTTCATAAAAAGTAGAAATAATCAAGGATATAAAAAAACACTTTCGAGGGTTGCAGAAAATGTTACACTGCCTCCATAATAAATCCACCCCATGGCGTAAGAGGGTTCGAGACGAGACTACGCCAAACCACATTTTCTCTGACCTTCCTAGACTCTCTCTAAATTCAATCATCGATCCGAATTCGTATCCACTAAGTATTCCAGGCAGAGTAGGAAAAACATCTTGGCAAATGGAATCCTGAAGCAGAAAGTATTTTCAATCGAGGAAGCACCGAGATCGAACGAATTTCTGCTCGCATGATTTCTCCCATCTTCACAGAAGCGACTGTAATTTAATCCTATCTCACGGAATTCACATTTTATATTTATAAAAATTTATTTGCGATTTTAAAGAAAATCAAAGGTATTTAAAAGAATTTTCAAAAGGTTTAAGGGTTTTCAAGATATTTCACAATATTTGAAAGATTTCAAGAGATTGCCCAAGGTATCAAAGATTTTAAAAAAGTTTCATGAGTGAGTTGTAGTATTTTTGTTGCTTCTAATTTTGGATCCACTTTTAAGAATCCTAAATCTCTTCATTCATCTTCTTAATTCTTCCCTCGTCTCTCTGATCATTTCAAGATCGATAAGATAAGATTTAGGAAAAAAAATCGAATACAGGAAGAAAATACATTTCACACTTCGTGCCGTCTTCCCATTTTAGGAGTCAACTTATCTTTCAATCTTTGCATTCCTAGAATTCTCTAACTTGTTGGGCAGATACTTGATTTATTTGTCGATTGGCTTTTGATTTCCCCTGCGAATCTGACCCTGCCTCTTATCTGTGAGAGTCGACTTTTGAGTAAGAACGAAGTACGCAAATAAATAACAAAGAAAGTGAAGATACTCAGAACTAGAATTAAAAAATTCAAAAACCCCTGAAACAAAATGAAAATTTCTAATTAATCTATGAATTAAAATGAAATATCTTTAAAAATCCATTAAAAAATCTCTTTAAATTCTTTAAATTCCACAGTACTCTAAAATTATTAAAAACTTTATAGGATACCTATAAAAAATAACACGAACTACTCAGTATTAGAAAATACTCAGAAAATAAATTCGAATTAATCTGAATGAAAATGAAATATCTTAATTCGTCAAATTACAATTTAAAATTTTATTACGAAACTAAAAAGACAATCTTTCCTCATTAAAGAGAGAAAAAAAGGTAAAGATTCGGTCATACTTTGAAATGTGAAGTAATTGCTCTTGACCTGTGTTCGATTACCAAAAATTGAAGATGAATTTCATCACCAAACAAATACTTTCACTAAAAGCATAATCTTTCACCGAGGTCGTGATGACGATCTCTCAAGAATTAGGAGGAAGTCCTTTACTTGAAAAATTTAATTTTTATTGTGTGTTTAGAGAATGAGAGTCAGCTTCCTGATCGTGAATTAAAAAGTGCTTCATCATCAACGAAGAAGATGCTGGTTTGGGGAACTTGTTGACGACTATTGGTAATTGCCAGACAGTGATCGATGATTCTTCCGATTTCGAAGAACCTTGTATCGCATTCTTTAATCTTTTGTAGTCTCAATGTTTGATCGACCTTCGCTTTGTGGTGTGAACTGTATTTATATCCCATTACTCGATCGTTTACTCAAGAGGAATCATTAATTTTGCGAGATGGATCTTAGAATATTTTGCTAACGAGTTCCGGGAAAGTAAAATTTGCATTTTTAAGGGAAGAATTCAGCTATAAAATAATTGGAAAATTAATTTTCAAATGAGCAGTTGATCACTCTTAAAAGATTACTGGAAATCTTTTACTGTAATTTACCATTTCACAAAATCGTTTGAAATTTCCGAAAAAAAAAACTTAAAATTTGTTAAATTGAAAAAAATTAATTAAAAACCCTTTTAGAAAATCTTTTTGTATCTCAAGATTCTTCAAAATCTTTTTAAATTTATAGAAATCTCTTGAAATTCTTTACATTCCACGAAAACCTTTAAAACATCTTAAAAAAGTTTTCAATCCTCTAAAAATTAATTTAAAACATTTTTTTGACACTTTACAATTCTAAAAATTTGGTTGAAATTTATAGAAATAAGAAATCTTTTAAAAATTTTAAAAATATCTTGAAATTCCTTAAATTTTTTTAATTTCTTAGAATAAACTTTTAAAATCCCTCCAAATTCGTTACAAAATGTTTTAATTTCTTCAAATTCCACAAACTCCTCTAAAATTATTTTGAAAAACTTTGAAAGCCTTTTAAAAAATTACAAGAAATTTAAAATTGCTCCAAATCTGTTAAAATTTTAATAAACCTTTAAAAATTCATCACAATCTTTTAAAATTCCTTTAATTTCATAGAAATTTTAATTATACTTAAAAAAAACTTTACAAATACCTCCAAATTTATTTTAAAAATCTTTTAATCTCTTTAAATTCTCCAAATTAGTGTAAAATTATTTTTTAAATTTTGGAATTCCTTAAAAAATGACATGAAATCCTTTGAAATTCCTCAAAATCTTTAAAAATTCATTAAAACCTCTTGAAATTAATATACATATTTTTAAATTCATAAAAATCTTCTAAATCCCTTGAATTCGACGAAAATCTTTATAATACCATAAAATTGTATAAAATTCTTTAAAATTCCTAAGAAAACTTTTTAAATCCCTCAAAATTCTATTCTCCCTTTAAATTCATCTAAGAAGTCTGAATATTTTCAAATTTCACAAAATCCCTGAAAGAAACAATAAGTGCGTATGTGCGAGTGTCCTAAGACGTAACAATATATCTTCTGCTGCTGAAAAGACGAGAACTTTCAATTTCGGTAATACTAATAACCTCAGCAACTCTAGACTGTAAATAAAAAATTAATTTTAAAGTTGGGCGGATATTGAAGATGCTGAAGGCTTTCAGTCTCGAGTAGAAAGAGGAAAAAAAAATCGAAATCGCTCGTTAATGTATTTAATTATCGATGCACTTACCGACGAGTGGAACCATCAGCGTGTAAATCGGCTGAGCACCGGAAACGGCCTTGGCGATGCTCTGAAGCTGAGGCAAATAATCGATGAAGCAATTCGTGTCTGGGACCAGTTGTCTCGGCCTGACTTCGATCTCCACTGACACTGAAGATTTCTGCAAGATTGCCTGTAAACAGAAAAAAAAACGTATTTTAAGAGGAATTCGAAAATTGCGGCAATTATGTAAATTTAAAAATTACTATACAATTTAAACAGTTTGTATGAGACAATATTAAGAATTTTTTTCATTACACTTGTAATTTTGTTGTTTTGCTTCATTGGCGTTTCGAATTTAGTTCCCGAGTTCTGAGTACATCGATCAATGACACGAATACGAATACCAAGGAGTTATTCTTGCAACTTTACAGAACTTAATGAGCCTCTAATGTTGCTCGATCGGAGCACGACAATCGATACGGAACACGTTGTATGTGCCCATTGTCCATCCAGATAACACTATCTGAACAATGTCCCAACCCTAACTGTAATGAAACAAGATTTCAGGCTCAAGCAACTCGATAAGGCAAGCCGGAATAAAAGTTTCAATCTTTTTTAATATTTTTTATGTTTGAACGTAAAAGCTAGAAGTCATCAAAGTTCCTTTATTCTTATGAAATAAAAAGGTGAAGAGATGATTTTTTAAAAATAAGAATTGGTGAGAAATAGGTGAAAGTAAATTGAAACAAACTTAAGGGTCTTGGAGCCAAGTTCCAATATAAAAACTCGATTTCCTCATGTTAATTAACTAATATTAAATTTGGCATTTTTTCCCTCCGTATAATTAATCTACTTTTAACTATAATTATGCGTACAGAGAGAAAATATCTAATTTAAATATTCTGGAAGTAAAATGAAAATATTCAATTTTGGAGTTAGATTTTGAATTCTTTGTTTCATGCAAAAAGTATAGAAATTAAATGTTTCCAATTAAATTATTTTAAAAAGTAGAAACTGATGAGCGTGAAAGAGACAGAGATCGGCCTGTCTCTTTTACCCTCATGAGTTTTTACTTTACGTCGCGATTGCTGCCAATATGAGACTGCACCTTGGGATAAGAACGAAAGTGACACAGACTGAATATACTTCCATCTCTTTTCCTCTCGTTATAAGGTGTCGGCTGACGTTTCGATGGGACGACAGCCTAAATGTTTACTCAACCTGAACTTCCATACAACCTATGTTGTATGGAATTATTTATAAGAGTATTATTTTTGGATTTAAATTATGGGCTCGGCCCTGCAAAAGCAAGGCTAAGCCACTAAAAAAAATTCTTTGGACTCTCTTAACTAGCTTGTTTAGAGGCCCGGATAGCTTCCAAAGCTTTCCTTCTGTCTTGAGCTAACATTTGTGTTAGCTCAAACATAAGCCGCCCACGTCTAAAATCCCCTATTTTCTCCTTTTCTCTCCTAGCTTTCTCGTTCATCTTTATTGGTATCGGTTCAGACC
>UCOK01016135.1:0-18115 GCA_900474325.1 Synergus umbraculus
TATATATATATATATATATATATATATTGTTTTTGTTTTCTATTGAAATTATCTCTTTCTTATGAAATTCTTTTATTGTCTTGCTTTTAAAATATTTTAGTTAATAAATTTTGTTAATTATCCGGTTGTTATTTTCCGGCGTAAGACCCCTTTCCTCGGCACACGTCACATATGGGTAAAATAATATCGATATTTCGGTATCTTTCACTAGTTAGAACACAGATCAAACATCTTCAACGGCATGCTCTTACCTCGTCATCAACCAAGTGATTCCTTTCCTCTTGGAACTTCACAAATCGATTAATGGTTTCGAAGAGAAGAGGTACGAAGCACAATAATGCGGTATGCAAGCCATAACGCACTGCTATGCATGCAAACGTAATGTTGTTCACAAGTGCCGATCTTAAATCCGTAAGTTCTCCAGGGCTCAATTCTCCACAGTGCTCGTAAATATAAGCCGTTATTAAAAAATCTGCAATCACAAATATTACAAACTTTATGTATTTGTAAGCTGTAACAGATAATTTAGAATCAAAAATTATTTTCAAACACAAAATCTTTCCTTTCACCGACAAAAGTATCGATCCATGCGATTAATTGGAATATTAACAAAGGTAGGTATCTTCTGGTTACACCAAAGCTTGATTAAACAAATAACTATTTGAACCAGTACAGTTGAATACACTGGAATCGCGATTATTGTTCGTCTGATTATTGTCTTCCTTAGAAGTTAGGTTCTCTCTCAAACTTAGGTGGGGAGGTGATGAGTTAAGAGGAGAAGCTCTGCGAGCTCGACAGTGCCTGGCTCTGCCTCAGCAGTACCGTAGCGACAAAGTGGGAAGTACACTCGACTCTCTCAATATTAAAAAGTTCCCAATATTAAAGAAAATTCCGTTCTCAATATTAATCAATCTGAAATCATGCGTTGTGTGAAATTTGAGAGAGGAGAATTTTCTTAATATTGGGAACGCCTCCTTTTTTGATTTCGTTAATATTAGGAGTCGAGCGTACTCTAAACGGATAATTTCGTTACTGTTGGTTAGTGTATTGCTGTGGAGTCCGCTGAGCTTGCGGTGAGAACACTGGTACAAACGGCCCTGACTTATTTACTTGCTTGGCATCCCGATAATTATTCACGACCAACCGCTACGAGACAATAATAGAGATTTCAGTGCAGCGCTGCATTTTTCTATTGCCGTTAAAAATATAGAAGAAAGGATGGTTATTTGTTATGCACGGTGGGCAGGAAGCCATGATATGTTGCATAAAAATGTCGACAAGAACTGAAAGCATTTGTTGATGATTACAGGTGAAAAATCCATTTGGAGTAAAATCCTACCTGCACCTGCTTCAGTTTCATTGAAGTAGGTGGAATTTTCATATAGGTTGTTTCACTGAGACAGCTGTTTAAATAGGCTGTACTCACGTCAAATTGTAAAGAGCTTAGATTTTCGTGCACAGCAACAGTGAGAAGCGTTCGAATCGATTCGAAACACACAACGGGAGAGAAAATTTCCCCGTAATCCACACCTTGTTCTTGTGAGAAACTTTGGGCGCATAAACGAACTTTATAGCGCTTTGAATTTTCATAATTTAAATCTTTAATTTTAAACACCCAAGTAAAGCCTATTGGTTTTCGCGATTCTGGTAACTGGACAACATCCTATATTTTATTTTTGACAATTGCTTGTTTCCCCAACTCTGATTCATCGCAATCAAGAGCTGGTAACTACGCGGTGTTTCGTAAATAGCAACACATGCTTGATATCACACAGTTTCAGACGCATTTGACAGCTCCTCACGAATCTCAGGAGCACCAGGTGGTGCTTCAGCAGCAACCATGTTCTCGGCTTGTAGGTGATTCGTAGTGATGCATGTCGAGCCGAGAAATGCTCGTTATCGTTAGATCGTGCTCGGTTATCGTTAAATTTGTCGAACCGATAAGTTCGATTTTTCAATTGTTTTTGCTCGTCTTATATCGCCTCAAATGTTGATCGAACAAATCGTCTAATGTCACACTTTGACAATTCTAAATTTTAATACTTCGAATAATAAATAAAATAAAATATCTGAAGAGAGTGACATGGATTTACCGATTAATAGGAATAGAAAGAACGATACTGACAACGGAGAAAAAGTTACAGAGGAGAATTTGGATCTTATAGCCAGGTTATCCTTTTAAATCAATTTCATTTGTTCTATCTGTCAAAAGTTTTAAACAATCAAATGAATGACATTTTTTCCCAATTCTATTTTATCCAGAAATATTCATCCAACTAAAAATAAAAATAGGCATTAAAAATGTATTTCGTATAGAATTATTAATATTAATATTGTTTCATTCATTAAATTATTATATTAACATTTTTTTTAATTATTGTTCGGTTCGATCGATTTAACGAGATGCTCGTTTCTACGAGACGATCAGATCGATATTTGGTTAAAAATAAACGATCATCTTTCTCGTGTTCGTTAAAATCTCGATCGGCTCGATCGACATGCTTCACCAGTGATTCGGATTAAATTATGAACTTTCATTAGTTGCTGGTAAATTATCGTCAATAGAAATCGATACGATCTCTTTATTTACATTAGTACGCTCGGTTTCATTGAAAATAACATTTCTAGAGATGACGATACGACTGAGAGGACCGAGTGCACAATTCAAGACATACAATGACGTATTAACAGCCTCGGCCCAAAGTCGCCTCGGCAGACCTTTCGCAAGTAACATAGTTCGTGCGGATTCAACAATAGTCCGCATTTCGCGTTCTGCACGTCCGTTCTCCTGGAGCGTATACGGTGCCGAAGTAAACAATTTGATGCCACGAGGGTCTAAAAAATCTTTAAACTTTTTATTGGTGTATTCTGTCCCGTTATCAGAACGAACAATCTTCAAATCTTTACCAAACTGATTTTCACGAGATTAGCGTACACCCGAATCTCCCAATATGAACCTTCCCAATATTAACAATCTCCCAACATCAACCGCATTCCTTTCTCATTATCAACCTGCAATTACCTCAAATGTCACTGGATACACTGCGCATAAGTTGCGCGCTCGGAATCTGAGTCTGGTCTGAATTTCGTTGAAAATGGGAGATTCGAGTGTTCCTTACAAGCGTCTCAAAAGCATTGTCTTTGTGTTTGAGAAAATTTACAGTACGAAAACCTGACGACTCGTCTTTGAAAAACATGAAAAATCTCGTGCCACCAACGGACACGGTCAGCATCGGGCCACAAAGTTTGGTGTAAACAATTTCTCCCGATGCAATCTCGTGAGCATTTTCTCGTTCCTTGTATGGTAATCTAGATTGCTTTCCCATTGGGCAATTTTCGCAAAAGAAGTTGTCTTCACTTTTAACGGATAAGCCGACAACTGCGTCACTTCTTGCTAATTTCTTAATTGATTCGGTATTCGCGTGCCCAAAGCGTTCGTGTCATAATTTGAAAGAAGCAATAGATACGTAATTCACCTCGTTACGCATTTTACATTTTATAAACAATTTAATTAAATTTTTTTCCAGCATAGAAAAAAAGTTACATTGAAACAGAGAAGAAGGCATTTAAGAAGATAAGTTTAGAAATAGGATGGTACAGAAATGAGGGGATTGAAACACATAGCAGTAAATTTTGATTGGCAAGGAAATAGAAAGAGACAGATGAGGATAGGGTAGTGATGGGCGCAGGAGTCCCGCCACCATTTGATGGAGCGGGAGTGGGCGAAAGTCCCGCGCTTTT
Source organism: Synergus umbraculus (assembly GCA_900474325.1). Classification (NCBI taxonomy): domain Eukaryota; kingdom Metazoa; phylum Arthropoda; class Insecta; order Hymenoptera; family Cynipidae; genus Synergus; species Synergus umbraculus. The sequence goes on from UCOK01016135.1 coordinate 3,742, forward strand.
TACAAGGTCACGGGACTCCCGCGCCCATCTCTAGAATAGGGGACAGAAAGGGATATATTAAAATAGGCGAAAAAAGGGAATTAATATAGATGTAATATAGATTAATAGAGATAGGCGATGATGTGGATTGAGATGGAGATAGAAGGAGAATGGCGGAGATAGACAAGGGATAGAAAAGAGAAGATTCAAAGAGATAAGCGTGAATGTGGATAAAAATGGAAAGAGATAGACGAGAGATAGAAGGAGATAGAAAGGAATAGGATATCTATCTCTTCACTTCCCGTAAAATACGCTGATTGTAGAATGCAGTGGCGAGGCGCTCATGGAAAAGGTTAATGACTTTGCAATCATTTATTATTTCATGTTGAAAAAATTTGTCAGTACACTTCAAATATCGATTAAAATATATCTCAAAGTTCACTGGGCTCAGGTTTTACATTCTTGAAAAAGTCATGTTCCGGACATTCTAAAGCAGGACACCCTCTTAAAATAGGCTAAAAACTTACTTATATGTTAATAAACTATATACATACATTTACTCGCGCGTTGACGCACATAGATTTTTTAATATTTGACGTGTAAATATGTTCTAGTCATCGAGAAACACGACGTTTCTACTTCACAAAAACTGATCCTATCATGAATATATAAAAGTGGATATCATTGAAATAGGAACAGGTAGGATTTTATTCCAAACGGATTTTTCACCTGTAATCTGTAGTTTTTGTCGATATTGTTATGCAACCTATCGTGGCTCCCTGCCCGCCGTGTATATGATGTATTAGAGTTAAATTTCATTTTATGGCCTTATGTGATGCCAGTGTTCCGAACCAAAAAATCAATTCTCGGCAATTCGGAGAGGAAACTGATTTTTCATTAATTAGAATTTACTTACCTAAGACTGCATCACCCAGAAATTCCAATCTTTGATAGCAAGGCTTTATTCCATTCGTGGAATAAGAGGGATGTGAAAATGCCTGTAAAATGGAAAAAAATAAGGATAAAGTCCGAAAAGAACGATACTCCGATTTGATCTAAACTTTGTATTTTGACGCGCTGAATGAATAGGATAATGAAAATTGGCGCAAATTTTATTTTCATGGTAAAGTCATAAAATACCATAAAAATCATGGTTTTTTGCGATTATCTCAGCTAATAAGCAAAATTTTTAAAAAATATTTTAAACAAAAGTTGTACATCTCATCGAAATACAAAAAGTGTAACGAGAGATTACACGCGTGTGCGTTACAAAAGTTTATTTTCCTTACATCAGCTTTAAATTTTTATTATTGAGAACATATAGAGAAAAATTAATTTTTCAAAATTATAAATAACCATAACTTTCTTATTTTTAAATGAAATTTATTAGACTTATAGGTTAATCGATTCGTATCGAAATAAGGATACTTGTTTTTGGTGACGTCTGCTTTGAATTCTGATTTTTTGAGAACTTATAATCGAAAAATCAATTTCACTAAAATCAGAAAAGTACACAAACCTTATAAAATTAAATATTTTGTTAATCACTTGTCAAAAATTCAAGTTAGTATATACAGGAATAACTATGCAAAATTACATGAATTTATCTGTACGCGTTATCAAGATATTGCAGGATCGTTAAAAGCGTGACAGAAATACAAAAAATTTTTCAGGACATCATATTAGATGTATTGCCTTCAAAATATGTTCAAAAAAATCCTTTTTTAAATTATTTTCTTAGATTTTAAAACAGTATTTACTGACTCCCGGACACAGAGAAGTCAGAGAAAAGTATTATAATATTTCAGTGAATTTTATGAGATATTAGAAAAGAGTTTATTAATATCTCATAAAATTCACTGAAATATTATAATACTTTTCTCTGACTTCTCTGTGTCCGGGAGTCAGTAAATACTGTTTTAAAATCTAAGAAAATAATTTTTTCCGTGTAGGAAGTAAAAAGATTAAAAAATATGCTATTAAATAATATACTATTAAAATGAGATTTTTTGAATTATCATAAGGGTAAATTACTGAAAAAGGCGCGCGTTTTTGCGTAATATTCTAGTTTACACAAAATTCTTTTTAAAAAAGTCGTCTTATATTTCATTGTAAAGTTCTTACGTTTAGTAGTGCTCTTTCTTCGCGGTTAAAAATAAGTTGGATAGATTATGATATTAAAATTTTACCTGCATCAAAAGAGTCCTGTCATTAAATTTGTAATTCAATCTTGTCTCTATTAAATTAGCCCCTGGCATGTGTTCCTCGATATCTACCATTTTATTCTGAACAGCTTGACTTAGGACGAGTCTAGGGCCTTTCATATCTATTTTGGAAGGAATTATTCCGAACCAATTCAGAATATTGACTGCTCCTTCTGTACCTAAAGACTTACAAAATTATATTCATACAACATTTTTTTTTAATAAATAGTGCTTAATCCCTAAGGGGTAAATAGAATATTGTGTATCAAGAAAAGAAAGAAAAAGATTTTTGTGCATCATTCACACAATAATTTTTGTCTCGTTCAACATGCATGAAAGACAACTAAAATCATGAATTTTTTATTTAGAATATTGTATGAACCAGTCGGAAGGAACTTTTTTTTGACTTACGCAAAGATAGGCACCAATAATAGCCTCCACGGAATCGGCAACCACCTTATCAGCGACAGTTTGCTTTCCTAAAAAGTGGTCCATTCCAGTATTAGCCTGTGTGTCTTTCCAATTTAAGACAGTTTCCTGAATATTATCCATAGTAGGGTCGGATATGTGACCATTAAAACGTTCTGCTGGTGGTACATGCAATTCGTACAGAACATTGGGCGATATCTGAAACAAGAAGAAAATAATTATACAATTATTCTCTTCTTTATATATACACACAAATTGAAATTTACAAGGCGTTTTCCGGGATTTTAAGAGATTTTAGATTGAGTTAAACCAGGTCAACTGTACCCAACATTTTCCATGAAAACCTAAATTATGGAATTAATTGTATATTCGTCAAGTATTCGACCATACAAAAAAACAATTTGAAGGATTTTTTAATATTCCTCTTTTTTTGTTACTAAACATTTAGACACTATTTTCTTGCAAAAATCATAATTTAAATTCTGTTAATGATAATCGAGTGAAATTTTTATAGATTATAGATAAATATCCACCCTTTCATATGAACTAGACAGATAAGCGATATTTGTTTAAAAAAAGTCATTTTTAATAACAATTTTATAAACAATAAAAAATTTTTATGTGTTCTCGATACGCAACTGAGCTAAAATTTTATACACTTGTAGAATGCCCCTTCAGCTTTAAGTTCCTGAAGGAAAAAAATTTGTATTTGACCTTAGGAGTGTGCAAAACGAATTTTTTTCCTCGCGCCGTACATCGGCGGGCGAGCTCGGTACTAGTGCGCTGCAGTCGCGCCGCTAAACTTGTGTAAACCCGCGCCCGCTTCAAAATTGATAAATGTGTGGTGCATTTAATTTCGCACGTATTGTTTTGACGTAGTGTTCAATAAAAATCAAGACTACGAAATTTTTTTGCGTGATCAGTGCTTATATCAAGTAATTTGTTTCTAGTGACGAAAAAGTGGAATCAAAAATTTGAAAACTGTGTTGGTTTGTACATTTGCAAATCTTGTCGCACGGCGTGCTACTTACAAAAAGAAACTTTTGTTCCCGAGCAAGTGGCAAATTCGTCATCAACTCAAAAATATGAAGGAGAAGATGAGTCGCTCGACGATATTTCTGATTCTGAAAAATCAGATCCGACGTTTCAGTGCGAAGAAGTTGATGTTTCCTTGAGAGTTGAAAAAGTAAATTCACTTCTACACGAGCTTGGAGCACCTCAAATGAAAAAGAAACGTTTGGCTCGATTATCAGTTGAAGATGGCCAAAAAATAGTGTCCGCAATCAACAAACCGAGTGAATCGAGTGATAATAACCCTTTAAACAAGGAGATTTTAAATTCATTCTTTATCGCGAACGTGAAGGCAGCGCTCAATGCCGCGAAAACTAAATCCGATCAAATCCAAATTTTGACTACCGTTTCAAGTGAATGGACTATCGCGAACATACATCGTGAATTTAAAGTATCGCGTCGAAGTGCATCGGCTGCAAAAAAACTAAGCAAAAGTGTCGGTTATGCATCTCGACCTGACAAAAAAGTTGGTAAAAGAATTCCCGATGACATAATTCAAAACGTGAGGGAATTTTATTTGCCGGGAGTAAAAGACTGCGTTACTATTGTGCAGGACGGCGTAAAGATTAAGGCTCAAAAAAGACTTCTTCTGTTTAACCTTGATGGTTTATTTAAAAAATTTAAAGAAGAGTTTTCTGAATCGAAAATTTACGTTTCAAAATTTCGAGAACTCAGACCTCGTGAATGCATTTTGGCCGGCCACAGTGGTACACACAATGTGTATGTATGTAAAATACATCAAAATATGTGTATGAAAATTTATGGAATCAAGCAACAGTTCAAGAGTCAGGCTATGGACTTCACTAAAACATCTCAAGATTTTATTCAAAGTTCCGTTTGCGCGGCTCCATCAGCGGATTGCTTCTTGTCACTCTGCAAAAAATGTCCTGGCATTCCATGCACTATAACAAAATTAAAACTGCTGTCTGAAGAAAATAATATCTCCGAAGTTACTTTCAGCCAGTGGACGAGTACTGACAGATTTTTCCCAATCCTTATTCCTTACTTTTTCCATTAACTCCTCCATTCTATGCATTTTTTGTATATTTTTTTCACAAGCGATATCATTGAAAAAACAGAGAAAAAAGAAGAGTTTTTCAAGAATTTTGAGACGGTCTCCTTCTAAAACACGATTTCCTTGCCAAAATCCAAGCAGCTTATTTCCTTGAAAAAAAGAAAAATTCCGAAGAAGGAGAATTCATTCTAACATTAGATTTCTCTGAAAATTACACATTTCACTTCCAAAATGCTATTCAATCCCATCATTGAACAAATAGTCAAGCTACCGTCCTATGTCGTTTATTACAATTCGAACGGAAAAAAATGCACCTCAATTATGTCATTATTTCAGAAAATTTAAATCACGATACAAAATCGGTTAATTTGTTTAACGAAAAACTTGTGGCTCATTTGAAGAAAAAATTTAGAACGAAAGCTATTCGGAAGCTTGTCTACTTCTCAGATGGATCCGGAGCACAGTACAAAAATAAATTCAATTTTGTGAATCTTTTAAATCATGAAAAAGATTTTCGTATGAAAGCAGAGTGGAATTTTTTCGCGACTTCTCATGGAAAAGGGGCGTGTGATTGGATTGGGGGTGCTGTCAAAAGAAATGCTTATAAAGCAAGTTTACAACTCGTTGATGGGAACTACTTAAATTCTCCTATCAGTTTTTTCAACTGGGCTAAAGTGTTCTTCAAAAATATTGATTTTGACTTTTGTTCCCATGCTGAACACAATATTCACGAAAAAAAATTGGAAACTCGCTTTAGCCAAGCAATTACAGTCAGAAATACCCGTCAATATGACCACTTTACCTCAAAGAATAAAACAAAAATTCAGTGTAAATTCTTTTCTAAAGATCAAAGGTATTTCGATCAAATAATTGAGTGCCTGAGAGTAAAAGTGAGACAAGTCCCATGTTATAAGATAGGACTTGTTTCACTTTTACTCTCAGGCACTTAATTATTAGAAAGAAAAAGTAGGGATACTTTATAACATTTTATATTACTTTGCAATATAATAATTACATTTTTATCAAATTATGACAGTTTTTTATCTTCCTAATTTCGAAACAAACGCATCACACTGAATCCCGATTCAAGCGCCGTGTCTGGCTCTAGCGCCGAACTCGCCCGCCGATGTACGGAGCGAGGAAAAAAATTCGTTTTGCACACTCCTAAGGTCAAATACAAATTTTTCCCTTCAGGAACTTAAAGCTGAAGGTGTATTCTACAAGTGTATAAAATTTTAGCTCAGTCGTGTATCGAGAACACATAAAAATTTTAAATTGTTTATAAAATTGTTATTAAAAATGACTTGTTTTTAACAAATATCGCTTATCTGTCTAGTTCATATGAAAGGGTGGATATTTATCTATAATCTATAAAAATTTCACTCGATTATCATTAACAGAATTTAAATTATGATTTTTGCAAGAAAATAGTGTCTAAATGTTTATCCTATTATAAAAAGATTATTAGTAACGTAACGCTTTTTCCTTATTGGTCAGATGAAAGTAATGACGCGGCGTATATTGAATATGGCGCGTAACGCGGGAAATCTTAAATCTTAAATAAATATTGTAGCAAATGTGCGCGCGTTTAATCTCGTGTAACAAAAAAACAAACAAAAAAAGAGGAATATTAAAAAATCCTTCAAATTGTTTTTTTGTATGGTCGAATACTTCACGAATGTACAATTAATTTCATAATTTAGGTTTTCATGGAAAATGTTGGGTACAGTTGACCTGGTTTTACTCATTACTAACGATTTTAGAAGAATTTTAAGGGATTTCATAAAGATTATTCTTTTCTAAAGAATTTCAAGAAATTCTAAGCGATATTAACCCTCAGTTATCCTACGGGATTTTTAAAACCTTTTGTTTCCGCGCTCACAGCTATTGCATTTCGAGCAAAAAAAATTCCTTCGAAAATCATGTTTTTTTTTTTTCAAATTGCATTTTTTGAACAAAAAAATTTTTTTTCGTTAATTTGAGTGATACCATCGGAAAGAGCATATTTCAAACTATAAGTACACTCATCTCGCGATGGACGGCACGGCGATCGACGGCACTCTTCGATTCTGCGTCCTCCCCCCGAGCGTCCCTTGTCCTGAGTGGTGACGTCAGAGTGCTCGCTCGACCAATTATAATCTCGGCCGATTGACGGCACACAAGACCCGAGCCGTGCCGTCGATCGCAAGATGAGTGTATACATTTTTTTAGACTTTTTTTGCTCGAAATGCAATAGCTGTGAGCGCGGGAAGAGAGGTGTACAAAATGTGTCCGGCTGGACGTTAATGGGTTAAACCAATAAAAAATAGACCAAAAAAAAATATTAACTCAGGAATAACCCCTTAAAGAATTCCGAAGTAATTTAATTTTATAAATGCTATAACTATGCTAACTGTTTTTTTATCGAAAAATTTAATAAATATAAATCTTTTAGGTATTTGATGACCACTATGAACACTAAGGGCCAGTTTCACCAACTCTAATTAAACGTAGGATTAGAATAGTATATTACACTACAAGGGCAGAAAGTTAAGACTCATGGCGCGCACTTCAGGGCTTTCAAATTTCTTCCCTTGTAATTTATACTATTTTTCTTGCTACCCGGTCGAAAGTACGAAAATAATTGCATGTGAGCATTGGAATATATTGATGCCTACCCCGACATTTGTGGCACGAGTGGAGTGAGTGCTGCTAGTCGGGGGGGGGGGGTGCGGCAAACATCAAAGACATCTATCAATAAAGGTTTAGATACTTAATTGTGATAATTGTGATAATCGTGCTTCAGTTTCAAAGTTTCGATGAATTTCTTCTTTATCTGTCGATTCCTCGGATGATATGTCATTGATTTTTTTATTTTCAATTTTTACACTCCAATTTCTAATATTACTTTATAAATAATATCCACTAATAGCTACTAATAAACATTAGCAAAGATCAGACAAGCCTCACTGTGAAGTTCTCTAACATGTTCTCTGAACATTAGAATTAACTATGTGTTTGAGGTTTTTACTCCGCCTATTATAGAGGCCGCGCGTATAGCTTGACCAATGCATGAAAGTTACACTTTCTGCCGCATTATTGGTGCCGAAACCACGTACTTTCGACCGAGGTTGTAAGAAAAATCATTATTATTTTTTAATCGAGGCTTTAATCACGATTAAATTGCAGAGGTTCCCACCCACCATGGACATTTTCGTTCTGATTAGCTAATTATACAGGGTGTCCCACATCAGTTTCAATTATCTTTATTTTTTTTTTATTTTTGAAAAGTTATATATCTGACAATTTTTGTTTTTTTAAAAAAAAGTTATAATGATAAATTGATCGACTAATTGAATACTATGAATATCATTAAACAGAATTTGTAAATTAAAAAAAATTTTTTTTTAACTTTAAAAATTATCCAAATTTTTTAATTTTTATCAAAAATGGTTGGCTAACGAACTTGAACTTTATTTTAGGACAATAAAAGAGTATAACAAAGGCCAATCAAATCTGTTAATTCTTTCGAAAGTTATCGTGCTCACAAACTAAAATATACAGACAGACAGACACATTGATAAAAACATGTTTTTTGAGTTCAGGGGGTCACGAAACGTCGACATGTGACAAAAAATGGGGGGGTCAAATTTTACACAAAACTAATACATTCTTTGATGAGAATGTAAAAATGGTTTGTTTGTTTTGAATGGAAGAACTAGGGGTGACTATCCAGCTCAATATACCTTCGCGTGGATTAATACTCTGAGTGCTGAAATGGTGGATAATTTCGAAGTTTTAAAGGTCCCGACAGGATCCGACCATTTCCCTATAGCGATAACTTTTGTGGCTGATTCGGGATTTAAAAATTCTAACAAAATAAATGGTCCTTATTAAAACTGGAAAAACGAAAAATATGAAAAATATAAAGAAAATATTCTGTACCCCACGGTTTCTAATTGTGAGAACTTGAGGATTGACGATCTTGCAAATAACTTAATTAAAACTATCAAAGACACAGCAACTCAATTAGGAATGATTGTAACTCCTAGTAAAAAGCTCGGATTTTCAAAGCCATGGTTTGATGAGGAACGTACAAAAAATAAAAAAGAATTAAAGCAAATGTTTAAAAATTTAAACAGCAAAAATTCTCTACGATTTCTCTCTAGTGTCCTAATGTACGGTGCTCACATATGGGGTCTACGATACTTTGAGGAAATTGAAAAAATTCAGACAATATTTTTTAAGAGAATCCTACATGCACCAAAAAGTACTGGAGGATTTGCAATTAGATTTTAGTTTGTGATCACGATAACTTTCGAAGGAATTGACCGATTTTATTGGCCTTTGGTATACTCTTTTAGTGTCCTAAAATGAAAGTCAAATTCCTAGCTAGCCATTTTGGATAAAAATTAAACAATTAAGATAATTAAAAATTTTTTTTTTAAATTTCTTTTTTAGTTTACAAATTCTGTTTAAGGATATTCGTAGTACTAAAATAGTCGAACAATTTATCATTATGACTTTTTTTGATAAAACAAAAATTGTGAGATATATAACATTTCGAAAATTCAAAAAAATAAAGAAAATTAAAATTTTAAGCTAAATAACACAAGCTATGAAAAAATTTTAAGAAATAAAAAATGTTCCTTTTTGAACGTCTTACAAGACTGGTATAACCACTTTTTGAATTTTCTTGAAAAATTTCAAATTTTTAGCCAAATAACGCGAGATATAGAGAACATTATCATAACATAAGTATTGGTCTTAAAATGATCTACAAATTCTCAATTAATCATTTTTTGATAGGATGAGTAGTTTTCCTTTTAATCTGAAGGGGTTATTCTACTTTATACGCTAAAAAAAGAGCTATTATTCAACATTTTTTGTTGAGTATGTCATGAAAGACATGGATATAAATATTTTTAGGTATAATAAAACAAGTCTTAAAATACGTAAAAAAAATTTTTTTTTAATTATTTTATTGCATAGTTATTTTTTTAGACGCGTTTTTCTCAAAACAGCGTTTTAAAAAGGTACCAAGGATTTTATGAAAACTATTCGACCGATCCTTATGAAATTTAAACCACACATTCTACACATATTGAACTAGGTCTGTAACCTCTAATATATTAAAATATAACATTTTTACTAATTGTTTAAATAAAAGAACACAGAAAAAAGAAAGAATTTTTTTTCTTTTTTAGATTTTTGTCCGCCATTTTGTTATTTTTTCATAAATATTAATTATTAGAGGTTACAGACCTAGTATTTGTCATAATGAATCTAATACATTTTGATTTTTTTTTAAGCTAGCCGTTACCTAGATTTTCCTGGTACCGTTTATCCTTTTGATTTTGAGCAGCCTACGCACGGCCGTTATTTTTAACATAAACATGGAATAAAGTTAATAAAAAAAATTTTTTTACCTAGTTTAAGACATATTCTATCATACCTAAAAATATTTATTTCCATATCTTTCATGATATACTCAAGAAAAATGTTCAAAAATAGCTCTTTTTTTGCGTATAAAGTAGAATAACTCCTTAAAAAATATTCTTTAAAATAGCCGAGTGCGAAGCGCAATAATAAAATAACCAGATAATATGCAAAATAGAAAATTATCTATATGGTTTTTACATTATCATCAGAGAAAGTATTAGGTTTGTGTAAAATTTTACCACAAACAAAGTAGATTTTTTACATTCTCATCAGAGAATGTATTAGTTTTGTGTAAAATTTGACCCCCCCCATTTTTTGTTAAATGTCAACAGATTTTCGATCCGCTTCACAGGCATCGAAAGTCGCATTTTCGATTAATGTGTTATAAAAAGATATTATATTAAATTTATTTTGGAAGAGATAGAATGAAAGGTAGAAAAACACAGAGGAAATGGTTAGAAGAAATTAAAATTTTGTTGGAAAGGATAGAAAGAGATAGGAAAATATAGAACCTAGTGAAAACGATGGATACACACAAAGATAGAAAAAGATTGCTTTTGATGGATAGACAATCTCTATCCTTTTTTATCTCAAAATTTCTATCCTTTTCTATCTTTATACTTCCAACAGGGTGCCCCTAAAAATATGTGCCAAAACGGTTATCTAACCGGTCAATTCTTCTAAAAGCTATTGCTCTACGTAAAGTAGTATATTGTGCAACAGGACACTGGGAAAAATTTTAAGCTGTTTCAGCGTGACGTGTTCACGTAGTCACTTTCGAGTTGATTCTGCTCGAAGTCAAGGTAGTTTCTATGTTGAGATACCGAGCTGAAGCAGTGTCTGCAGATTGTAGGATTTTTCGACCCTCACCATACGACCCACGAGCTCATGCTTTCTTTCTCTATCAATAAGTTCGTTACTTGCTAGAGGGAGAAAGCATCAGCTCGATCTGGAGACACTGCTTCAGCTCGGTATCCCAACGTAGAAGCTGTCTCGGCTTCGACCTGAAACAGCAGTGAAAACTTGCCTTGCATCTGTCAGGTTGAGTAACCTTTGATTCAGAGCTGAATCAACTCAATATGTTTTTTTAGTTAACTTACATTTTTTTAGTTATCCTACTGTGAAATCGGTTTATTTGATCATATTACGAAAATAATTTACCTCATATTCGTGGAGTATAGCCTGGAGTTTTCTTTCTACAGTATAAGCAGGAGTAATGAAATTACTCAATGGATTAAAATCCTCCACTTTCATTCTTCCAGGAATACCTTTGCTTACTCCACAGTAAAATAGGTTTCTATTACCTATTATTTTGCCTTTTAGAGCTGTTAGTTGTCCTTCGTTAAAGCGTTCGAAAGTAACGTATAGGTATAAGGAAACAGCAAATTTTAGAAACGAATCTCCCAATGTTTCTAATCTTTCCAGGTCAAAACAGTCGTTTGCGATTTTACTAGTCAGAGCCTAAAAAATAAATAATTATTAATATTGAATGAAAATTTTAGGATTATTTTAAATGGAACTCCACAATAATTGTTTAATATTAATATTTCAAATTCTAATATTTGGAATACTCCGGAAAATTATCAAACTTTCTAGAATCTTCTAGAATTTAGACTTGAAAATTCTGGAATTTTCTGGACTATTTAAAGACATTTCTTTTATTTCTTAAATTCTCTTTCAATTCAGAATATAATTCTAATTCTACACATTTCCAAAATTCTTAGACTGTTTTGGAATGTTCTAGAATTTTAGGAAAAATCTGATGGTTATCGCTTGAATCAAAGACTTTAAATTAATGTAAAGGGTTTTATCGAATTTTTAAGGTTGTCGTGGAATTTATTGTATTTCAATAGATTTTTATAATTTTTAGAGAATTTCGTGAAATTGTAAAGGATATGAAAAGATTTTGAAAAATTTTAAGAAATTCTTTTGAATTTTATCATTTTCGTTTGTAACGTTTGGATTTTTCCAGTAGATCTTATAATTTTAATCATCTTATCGAACGCTTCAGTCGAGCCAGGGTCAGGTTTTAAAGATAATTAAATGAAAAATTAAACAACTTAGTTTTACTGGAAATATATAACAATGAATATTTATTCCCTATAATTTACATATCTAACTGTGTGAATTTAGTGAAATAACAAAAAGAATGAAAGAATCTACGTGTGGTTGACTTTGCTGTTTGTGTAATTGTGTGAATATGAGTGAAGTGATTATTCGTCCTGCAATCATAGATATTTTGGATTGTCAAAATAATGTACAATTTAGATAGATTCCTAAATGAATTAGACAGGCGATTTGGCGGAATATAATATTTAACGTTTCAGTTCTCTTACTTCAACGGTTTTGACGGTACGGAGAGAAGGGAGGACTGATAGGAAAAATAACGTAAGGATCGGTTTTATAAATATCTAATGCATTTTTGTAGATAATATTTGTAGGTAATATTATCCGTCGGTTTAATTATGTCCTCACAGATGCATCTGTTGAGTGCAAATTAATTTCCATCGCTTTGTAATTTAATTGACAGGATTTACAGGAAAAGGAATAAAGAGTAGAAATAATTCTCTTGACTGTTGAAATCGTACACCTTTGAGCGGAGAAACGGAGAATGAAGAAGTTACGTTTAGAAATGTCAAGCATAGTACCTCCTATAGCATGGCATTTCTTTTACTTAAGAATTGACAACGACAAGTGCTCCTGAGCGATGGCAATTCTGTCTACAAACGCATATGGAAATCGACAAGGATAATTGCGCCTGTGCCTTGCGATTTCGCCGGTACTTTGCCTACCACAGTTGCTCTTGTTGGTAGGAAAAGAATTTGAGTTCTCACCAGGCGAGAGTCCTCCGATCTATTCGGTGAGTCTCGCCCTCTCGCCTAGCTAGACTGAAGAATTGTTCTTCCGCGGGTAGAATTATAGGAATCAGCCTGCCATGACTGAAATTTACTAAACATTGTTTATTAATATACCATTATAGTCCAATTGTATACATTTTTATAATAAAAAACGTATTTTCAAAAAAAATGTTTAAACAAATGTTATTTGTTTAAATATTTGAAAATTAAATAACTAATGTTTTATCAATTTACCATTAGACCATGTAACGTATATTCCAAGTCAAAGGGACAGTTCGACCAAGAACAACCGCTAGCAAATTTCGACACCTCAACTCAATTACCGAAGGGCGCCAGGCGTCTCTTATAACGCCGCTCCAACAAAATCCAAAAATTCGAAGGCCTGAAATTCATTCCTACTAGCTAGTCGTAGAGGGATTTCGTGGAGGCGCAAGACGAATTAAACCACACATGATAATGAAAAGAAGAAATAATAGAAGTTTATTAAATATAAATGAGAAATGAAATGATGAAAAGAAACAATAGTTTGATATAAATTCTAGCAAAAGAGAACAAATATGTTCTCTACAAAGACATAGTTTGATGTACACTTAAGTTACGTAAGGTACAGTACGATCCAGAGTTGTTACGCAATCAGAAGTAACCAATATTTTATATAATAATCAAATTAATTAGACCAAAATGTCTAAAGATTCATAACAGATTAGTTTTATATTGTCGAAAAGTAATTTAAATGACTTTAATATATTCTGAACGGTAAAAGAAATTACATGAAGAACGGAAAGAATCGATATTTTAAAGTATTCTTATACTCTTAAACGTAACAGAGAATACTTTACATTTACAAGATTTTGAATCAATTTCAAATCGTGAACAAACGAAACGCAATTAACTTTGCTTAAATTCATTAAAATTTATCGAAAGAATGCGAAAAAGAAACCACGTATCTCGCCTCAAAATGGCTGCGTCAATGGGCGTTGGCTCGCACAAAGAAAAGGCAATTCTAGAAGGAAACTAGAATCCTGGCACATTTCATCTCACAATTCACTAAATAAGCTCAAAAGTTACTGGGAGCCAAGAGATCACGAGCCTACCTTATTTAATTAAGCACTCGTCCTCCAAAGACTCCAACAATTCACGAAACTAAAAATTTTCTCGAAAAAGAAACTAATCTCACGTCAATGCAACGTGACGGCCAGCACAGAACTGGTGATTCGTTCCCCCACTCGTCCGAGCGTCGCGTCGTCTTGCCACGTATTCGGCATACCGAGAGCTGCTGCCCTCTATTGCGGCGAGTTCTGTCTTGAATAATTATATATATAGTACTGCGTGCTCAAACATGGCCGCGCCCTCGAGTTTGACCGTTTGTAAACACAGTTGAGCTTAACATCGTCAAC
>UCOK01016137.1:0-14076 GCA_900474325.1 Synergus umbraculus
GTGTTTTATTAACAAAATATGTAGATCGATAAAGTGAAATATTGCGTACTTGAGCTTTTGTCGAACTTGGGAGAGAACGGACTTCCCAAGTCAAGAGCCAAGAAGAATCTGCCTCTGCAATCTTAGAACTTAGGGACCGTGAGTTGAATTATAGGTACGAAGTAGAGGGAGAGTTTCAAGTTTTGAGAAGAGGTGGAAAGACGCTTCCTAGTTGGGTGATACATTTTTGGGGATTTCCAGATCCTTTTAATGGTTAGGGCTTGCTACGGATTAGTATAAATGAGGATGCTCTGCTTATGACGTTTGTCCTAAATACGTACCGCAATAAAACCATACCTGGGCGTAGGCAACCCGGATTAAGTGTAAATACAATCAATGAGCGTCCTCGTGGTAAAAGAGCATCGCGCCGTTTCTTAAATTCTAAAATAAATATAATACTTATTCTAAAGTCTCCTAAGATCTACAATTCTGCCATGTAATTTAATTTTATATCATTAAAATTCAAATATTAGGTCACGTGACCTAGAGCATTCTATTTATTAGGCTTGTGAATGAGCCTTTATTTTCCTGCTCCTGCGCAATGGAGAATATAAAGATGAGCACACCTGTGTACTCATCACAGAGCAAAATTTGTTGGTAACCGTGGAGACCACTTTGCTCATCGGTAACAGCACTTTGCTCATCGGTGAAGAGGATTTTGCTTATTGCTTTTGAGAACACTGTGGAATCGGACATTTTGGATGTTTGTAAACGGTGGGCAAACGAGGGTTTTGTATATATGTGTAAAGAAAAAATTTGTTTTAAGGGGTTAGTACCAAAGTTTTCACATGAGCTCTCTAACAATCAGCTGACCATGAGCCAGCAATCCGGACCCTGGTCAAGGTGCACGGATGTGATTCCCGTGCACGATAACGACCAGGAAGATGACAGCCTAATCAGCGGGTTGCCTGCAATTGGTTCACCTAGCGCGATCTCTGGGCCCGGCGAGTCAACGGAGATTATCGATCGCCGGGTTTCGTTACGTTTTTATCGCTGGGGAATTTAATTTAACTTACGGTCTCGTGGCGATGCCTGTTTCCGGGCACGCCAAGAGACAGGAAGAGAGAGATTACTCGTTCACTTTGTGCTCGTAGTCGTTTCGTGCAACACGTATCTTGAGTAGTGTTGAGTTTTATATTTTCATTAAGTGCAAGTTGATTATATTTCAGATTACCCTGGGTGTGGTGAAGGAACCACCCAGTCGATTTGGAATCTATTGGATCCGGCTTGTTAAGCCAGATTATTATATTGAATGATCCTTGGGAAACAATTGTTAAAATGCCGAACTTGACCAGAGGGCAAGTTCGAGGAAGGCGCGTGATTTGCCACACCTTTGTGACCTCAGGTAACGATCTCTTTTCTCTCTCTTCCATTGTGATTATTTCATGATTCATAAATTGTGTCTCTTTTTGAGTATCGCTGTACATTGACGAACAGTGGTTCGTCAATCTTTCTATTGGTTTGCTCCAAACGCTATTCATTGAAATTCTGACGTAATAACTATCTTCTTTATTTAATAAATTTTGTTTATTATTTCTTTTAAATTCAGTTTCTCAGTGAATATTCCCTTTCCCCGCCCTTTCCTCGGTACTGTGCTGGCATAGGGTTATGTAACGTTAACTTACTTAATTCTTAAATATACTTTTGCTTATTTTGAGGAAAATAAGCTGGCGCTCAAGGCTTTAAAATAATTAAATTATTTCTCTCAATTTTCATTACAATCTGAATAAAAGGGTTATAAAACATAAAAAACTTTACAACATTTTTTTTAATAATAAATCTGGCTGGTATGGCTGCCGGAAATTACCCATTTTAAAAACTGGCGTGCATGATTCAGAAAAAACTATTGGACCAATCGGGTTGAAATTTGGATATTTTATTCTACACATATGTCGCTATCGCATGAAACAAAATAATTGAAATCCGAAAAAAAAAATAATAATAACAATACCTTTTTTTAACCGTTAATTGTTTAAATAAAGGGTTAAATATTAATCAATAATTATGATTTTGGTTCATGCCATAACGACATATGTGTAGAATAACATATCCAAATTTCAGCCCGATCGGTCCAATAGTTTTTTCTGAATCATGCACGCCAGGTCAAAAAACGTTGTTTCGATAAAAACGCGTGTAGTTTTTGATCTAAAATACAGGATGATCCATGTTAATCTATAAGTATCTTCTAAAATACTTTATTTACGAAAGAATGGTTTAGACAAAAGTTGACCAGGATCGAGAGGGCCATTTAACTGTACCATCAATTTTGACCTTGAGTTCAATTTTCAAGGACATTTGCTTCAAACGCGCGCCAAATGCACGTTCGACGCGTTCGAGATGCTTACGTTGTTTTGCGTTTTTCGATCTGTTCTTGATATTTATGACAAAAATAACGATTAATCCTACAATTCTACATATATTTATTATAAGAATTTGCACTTTTTATAAAATCAATTTTTCAAAAATGTCCTTTGGTACTAACTTCTTAAATCAAGAAAATTTAAAATCCAAAATACTGTTTTTTGAATTGCTTTCAAAAATCGATTTGTTTAGTTCCCATTTTTGAAACCTTCAGAAACTAAGAAATATCATAGCTTTAGTTAATTTTAACCAAGAATTTCAAACAGATAATATTCGCTCGGTTTCATTACTATAGAAATTCTTTATGATAAAATAACCAACTGAATGTTTGTATGTAAATTATTTATTTCGGATAACAAATTGCGCACCAAAATCTTGAATAAGAACCGGTTTTAAAGGATCATATAAATGAATTCGAATAATTGATAAAAATAGAATATTGTTTTTATAATATGGCTCATTAAACACACATAACAAGGAAGGCTAATAAAATAGCATGATTTTTACCTATCTGATAGGAATTACGTCATTTAATCTGAGATACGTGCTTCCTCGAAGTAAATATATTAATTTCCAGAATATCTTAAAATTGAAATTGGGGTTTTCTCAAGGATAAAATTCGATGATTATTAAAATCAGGTAATCACTTCCATTAGGTTATACCCAGATTGAGTCATAAAATATATCCTTTGTCATCGATTAATCACTATTCCTCGTAGAGTTACTTTCGTAATGTCCATCTCACATCCATCATATATTCTTCTTCCATGTCATGTTCTTTTTTTTTCGTTTCATAGTTTGATAATAATTTATGTGTTAGAACATAGATAACTGTCCCATCAATCACAATTCCTCATAAAATATAAACCCGGAACCTAAAACTATTTTTCTATAAGGAAAAATAGCTGTGAAGCTTTGTATCAACGTTTGAGTTCATTCAATGAGTTCAGGACAAACAGTTTTGAATTATGACAATTTTGAAAAAAAAAATTTTCAAAATTATAAATTACCATAGCTTATTCAATTTTCAATGAAATGCATTAGTCATAAAAGAAAATCGATTCATTTCAGACAATGAATCTTTCTTCTCCTTATATAAACTTTGAATTTTTATTATTTGACGAGAACTTAGTCGAAAAATCAATTTGAAAAAAATAATATAAGTACTCAATATTGTAAAATTAAATATTTTATAAAACGCTTGTAAACAATTTAAATTGGTGTATAGTGAAATAAGTGTGACAAATTTCATCAATTTATCTTAATGTGTTTTCCAGATATAACAGGATTGTTCATAAACGCGATACACACACTCTCGCGTGCGCGTGCGATATATGTATATATACATATATAGGGGAATGTCTTCAAGGTTGGGCCCTAGTCAAGGTTGGACAATTGTGATTTTTTTCCGTACTTACTAGCGACACAAATATTAGCCAGCGTGTATTTTATAATTAACATGTTATGGGGGTTACTTTCTTTTATAACTCGATTGGCTGCAGCGTTTCACAATATGGTAATAATGCATGTTGTGAAGGTTGAGCCAATTTCGTCGTCAAGGCTTGACCACCCACATTTTTTTGTTTTTTTTTAACCAAGATATTGTAACATAATAACAAAAATAAAACTAGATAACTGGTAAATTGATCAATTTTTTAAGGCAACATATCGGAAAAAATATCGTTTGCGGAAAAACAAGAAAAAAAAATTCAAAATGCTTCAACTTTTTGAATTTTTATCCAAAATAGCTGAACAACAAACTTGACCTTCATTTTAGGACACTAAATAAATATATCAAAGGCCAATTTAATATGTCAATTTTTTCGAAAGTTATCGTGCTAACAAACTAAAATCTACAGACAGACAGACAAATTCGTAAAAACATGTTTTTCGGGTTTAGGGGGTCTCAAAACGGGGAGATTTGACAAAAACTGGGGGGGTTAAATTTTACACAAATCTAATACATTCTCTCTGATGAGAATGTAAAAACCTAAAAACAAGAACTAGAAATTGAAATGTCTGTCTTCATGAGAGACACATATCCTCTTAAAAGGGCTTAAATCCTTCTGAGTAGGTCTTAGAATATGATATATACATACATACAACACACTTTTCGTTTTAGTTGTTTCGGGAACCTGGGTGTGCCTGGTAAACTTATTTTTGAAGGCTTGGATGGACTCGGTAGGTTAATATCTTCCTGAAGGTTCACATGGTTTTTTTCAGGATCAACTTCCTCTTCCTCAGCTTGTTCTTTTTCTTATTACTCCTCCTCTTCTTCTTCTTCTTCCAGTGATGCTGATATTTTTTCAAACATGATGATGGCTCCAAACTTCTCATCATTTTCTTTCTACTCGTCAGTCTGATAAAATTACGTAAACGCTTTCGCAGGAGTTTCCGTTGCAAAACGGGCAGATGATGGAGCACTTCAAACCTGCATTCCTGCAGCCACATTACGAACCGCATTCTGTTTTGCACTTAAAAGAAATAAACTGCAACAATTCCTCTGTAGCAAGATCTTTTTTGGTTGTGACAGGAATAAAGCCTAAAACTTTATCTTTAATTTAAGATAAAGAAACTTAAAAAATCTTTATTGGTTCTCGAGATACGATTAAAAATGTTCAACCGTATTTGAGTTAAGATTTAATCGATTAAAACTGAAGGGGTTACACCACCCTGACACTCGGAAAAATAGGTATGAAAACAAAATTTTTTTTGGACGCAGTTATTATGTATAAAAAATAATTGTTATTTTGCACATTTACATAGTAGTTTTATGAATAATTTGAAATAATAGTGAATAAAAAAATTAAAATTAGCTGTGAATTCGATCTCGGGTGTTCCATTTAACTTTATTTATATTTTTTTGTGCTTATTTTTGAGCACTTTGCTTCCTCATTATGATAATGTTGAAAATAAATTTGCTTCCTCATAGAGGAAGCATTAACGATTTTCAAAATTAAAAATAATCATAATTTTCTTGAAATTCTATAAAATTCATTAATCATACAGGTCAATCAATTCGTTTTGACGTAAGGAATCTTTCTTTCCGTTACACAAGCTTTGAATTTTCATTATTTGAGAAGTTATAGTCGAAAAATCAATTTTACAAAAATTCAAAATCTACATAAAAATTTTAAAATTCAGTATTTTGAAAAATCCTTTGGCACGTTTTGAGATACTAGTGGTTCCAATATACCCTACAAATTTCATCAATCTATCTACAACTGTCTTTAAGTTAATAGGGCGACAAAAAATGGAGACATCCATACACACACATAAATACATTATACATACATACATGCATACATACATACATACATACATACATACATCCGGACAATTGATTAGAATGTTGTATTAGACATTTATCACGTGAGGAAAGTTTAATTAAACGATTTAAAAAATATTAGAAAATATATCGAAAACAAAGCTTCCCCTATGAGGAAGCAAAATGACGGAGATATGCGTTTTTTACGTAACTACTTTTTTTAAACTGGTGTACAAGATATCTCAAGATCCACTCAACCGATTTTGTTCAAATTTAAAACAAGAAGAATAATATTAATATAAAAACCATAGAATTTATTATAATCTGATATGGGTTGTATATTAAATATTAAATGGGTGTGTGTATGTGTGTATAATTTACGTGATATCTATCCAGATTTACGTTCGAATGACTATTCCTTCTCTTAAAAAACGATTCGTTCCGGTTCTTCAAGGTCTGGTTCAACGACTGAAGAGCGGACGTATACCCATCACATACTATATATGTATATAATATAGGAATTCCACATTCGTATAGCTAACTAAGGAGCATTTTTCGTTTTTAAAAGATAACAAATCAAATAATTTTTTATAACACCTATATAATTTTACCTGTTTTTCACGCTTGTGAGGCCGAGCTAAAGTTCTACTTTTTACTCCCTACAGAGAACATGGAGATAACAGATTTTGTTGTGGTGAGGTAAATACTTTGAATGTATTATAATTTTGTATTCTTTACATTTATATCTCTAAGGATAAAACATTCTACTTTTATCCTTAAGGACTAATAAGGCACCATTAATCTACAGTATATTACTATAAGTCTATACTACTATTACTATTTTTTCTCTCTATGGAATGAAAAAAGTATTTTTAGTCTATATTTTTAACTCCCTCGGATCTAAAAGTACTTTTTGGTAACAGGAAAAGAAAAATCAAATTTTATTTCTGCTTCATAGGCATGTAGAATGGCTGAAATCTTATAAACACAAATATATATATATATATATAATAAAAAATATCGCATATATTATATCAAATATCGTATGAGTCATGGGGACTTATACGATATTTTTCGACGCGTGTATTATTCTGACTTGCTGCATAATGTACTATTACTTCGCACGTATATTTAAGCCTCGGGGAAGTCGATTCACTTTCTGGTGATGATGTAACACCGAAAGAATGACATCCCATACTTATCTTTTAATTGTTCCTCAAAAATGACCAAAGTAGAAAATAAAAATCTGTAATAATTTGCAGGAATCCTCCTTATTTTGTTGGAATCTAAACAGCTACAATTGAGTCAGGCTGGGAAATTTTATTGATTCGTACACAAGGTTATCTCACTACATATGACCTTTTATATATTTATGCATTAGCACATCAGTTATTAAGTTAAGTGCAGAATTGCACTTCATTCATTAAATTTCTGCATTTTCATTAATCATTGTGGATTCTTTATCATATTTCTTCTACCTGGGGCAATTTTCGTAAACAAAATTTCTATCAGTCTAAGATAATCCGTCAAAATGAGAAATCCTATACAAATTAATCCGAGCTAATCCTAATTCGTAACAAATATTCTTATCCGAATCAATACGATCCAATTTGAAGTCAAAACAAAATTTATTATCCAAATTAATTGGTTGGTTTGACTTAATCTTGAATTCATTCGAATTGAAAATTCAGATTGAATCGCATTAAAAATTATTTTTCGGATTGATTCGAATTAAGTACAATTTTTTCTATCCCAACCTTTCGCCAGGACTGAAATCCCCATAGAAAGTTATAAAAAGAAGTGGGGAGCTTCGAACCTCTGTGCGTTTCGCGCGCCAAACACCATTTAAGATTCTGATGAATTCTATGGTTTCTAACATTTATATTATTATCAATTACTTAATTAATTTAATTATTAATTATTGATCCCTGATTTATTAGGTTCTAATTTTATTTTAAAATAAATTATAATATAGCAATCAAAATATATTTGATGAATGATTTAAATTTCATTGAAATTGACTAAAAACCAATCACCTGATTCAGGATTAAGCAGCCATAAATATGTTTCGATTCTCTTAAACTATTACCATATATTGTGACGGAAAACATGATTTAAATTCCGACTAAAAATATTTTCTGAATGAGAAAAAGCAGGTTTCAAAGCAACTAATAACACAATTACAAACAGTTATCTCACAATCACATTATTATGAGTTTGCAATTTTTTCAACTTCAGAGTCTAGCGGTTTTCCCAGTAGAATTTTTCTTAGAAAAATTTAATAATAATTTTTTAATATAAAGATTTAGAAAAATTTTTCGTCATAAATCTTAATACAACATAATAAATCATTTAAATGAATGGATATCAATAGAAAAATGGATAGCAATAATTTGAACTAATATAAATATATTTTATTTTCAAAATTGAAGAAAATTAAAATTAAATTAAAAAGAAAATTGAAGAAATATAAAGTAAAGTCTAACAATCTACTGAATTGATGTAAATATTTTTTGATTGTAAACTTCTTTATGTAATCTTGTATTAAGGCTTCAATGATATTACCAAAATATACTATCGAAATTACAAAGATTTGAAACCATAATATTATCATTTCATTCAGGAATTTCTCAATGAAATGACTTCTTCATTTCTGGGAAAATGTAAATTTTAACACAAAATCTATGACGATAATTTCACTTACTAATTATTTCTGAATCAAGCAACCTGTTTTCCCCAATATCGAAAAAATTTTAAATATAGCTTAAAATTATTATAAAAATAAAAATAAAAATATTTCTGAGGAACAAATGAATATTTTGAAATTTTTTTTATATTTTGAATATTTTTATATATTTTTAATTTTATTTTTTAAAATAAATATTAAGAACACAAACATATTATTTCCACAAATTGAACGGACCGTGACCCTCAGAACTTCTCAGTGATCGTTTTATCAATTCTGTAAACTAGAAGCATTAAAGTTATCTTCAACAATCTAAAAAATACCTCTGCTTTGAAAAAATATTTAAAAATGAATTAAAGACATCTGAAAATTTGAATTAGATAAAAATATCAATTGGAATTTTGTAAATGTTTATCGATTAAAGAGAAGAAGTGAGGTGTTCATCACTTTTCCATTCTGTACGTCATACGAGAGTCGTATATAAGATCCTGATTATACCGAGAGCTTCAGTCTTCTTTGATTCTTTGATCATACATAGACTTATCGGAAGTAATAAAGGCTAAAGGCTGAAATCTATTCTTTTCTTTTTTTTTTAATTGTAAGTGAGAATCATGGCATCGGTAAAGTGCTTGGTGTTATTCTGGCTGTTACTGTTAGTAAAACATTCCACTGGTCATGGTAGTGTGTTATATTTTATTTTTATTTTATACCTTTTTTATTATACTTTCAATGTTTCGATTTTTAGTGCTAAATATGTGTATGTATCTCTATATGTGTGGATTTTCAAAGATTTATTCAGTGTTTGTGAACTTCAAAACATTAAACAGGTTTTATGGAATTTTAAGAAATTGCAATTTTTTTTTGGAATTCGAAGAAATTTTAAGTGATTTCTAGTAATTGTAAAAGATTTTGAACTTTAGGTGATTTTAAGAGGTTTAAAAGTGCGCCTTAAAATTTGTAGGGATTTCAAATGACGATTATTTTTTTCAAATTCTATTAAAATCTTTTTAAATTCTTTAAAACATGTTAAAATCCCGTACTTTTAAAAAAAATCTTTTGAATTTTCGAGAAATTGTTTAAAATCTCACGAAGGGTTTTGGAATTTCTTGAAATATTTTGAAATTCTTGAAGTTCCTTATATAATCCTTCGAAATTCTTTAGTCTTTTAAGGGGTAACACCACTCTAGCGGCCGAAAAAGAAGTCTAATTTTGACCATTTATTTTAGGAGTACGCGAAAAGGAATAGAATTTCTTTTTAGAGGTTTCATTGAACACATATTAAAGTATGAAAAAATGGACGGACAAATGTCTGGGAAACTGTAAGAGTTGGAGTAAAAACCCAAAGTTTTTTTTAAACGTATGTATACTATTAACTGGAGAAGTACATAGGATTTTTTTTATATTAATTTTTTTTGGAAGTGGTGCACTTTTAAAAAAAAATATGAATGAAAAAAGAACAGTAAATTGTTTATAAAAAATGCAATTATCATCAAATCAAAAAACAGCTACGTACTTCTTTAGAGAATCTACTTGTGAAGCTACTGTAAAAATTAGAAGTCCATTCATGCATTGGTGCACATAGTGGAGAGATGCAAAGTGGTAGCAAATTCCGAATAAGATGATTATAACATGGGCCATTGACAATCAAACATGTTAAAATTTTTTTATTTCGTTATAGGACCAAGTAGGTATTGTTTTTAAGACATTAAAGTACTGTTTAAGTTAAAAAAAATAAATCGATTCTTCGAAATTCCTAGAGTGGTGTTACCCCTTAACTGATTTATCTTTTATACTCTTGAAATCAGAACCTTTGTTAAGGGCAATGGAGCGTTTTGCAAAAAAAAGAATTCTTGTAGACTGACTCAAATCTTCCACCTTACTTCCCAAATAGAGAAAAATGGCATAAATGCATTGTTTGATGGGTCTTTTCATCGAGATCGGGTTCTCATTGGCAGGAGAGATGCTTAGGGTCCTTTTTGGGCAAACGACAATATTTTTGCTTAAGTAGGAGAGTGGATATATGAAAAAAAAAAAGATTGGTATTAAAAATATTTTAAATTGATTGGGCTTTGTTAACAGATGTAAAAATTCTTTTTTTTTTACAAAAAAAGTAGAAAATGTCTGCGCCGATGTGAAGAATATACACACTAGTCAATTTTTTTTGGATAAGGTTCTGAAAACCAAAACCCTCCGATTTAATTTAAACTCAGTATACTTATTTATTTTGACGCACTGATTGCGAATATGATAGTGTAAATCTACTTATTATCGATTTTCATAGACAAACCATGAAAAAACCAATAAAATCATTGTTTCTTTAGACTTATCTCAATGAATATGCAAAACTTAAAAAAAGTTTTAAACAAAAGTTGTAGAACTTATCAAAATGCACATTTTTTATTTAAAGTAATTTTTTTTATAAGTGATAGTTTCCGATAAAATCAGTGATACATCGATTTCATAAAGAAAAACCATAAACCATGGCTCTTCACTTTTTAAAGGAAAATCATAATAAAAAAAGTCACCGTAAAAGGAAATCATAGTAAAAGGAAATACTCATGGGAAATAGTAAAGGGAAATTTATGAAAATCGATGTATCACTGATTTCATGACATTTCCGAGAAGAATAGTCAAATATTAAAATAGGGGAGAGGTGTCCACAGGGAGTCAGAAAAACTTCCAACTTTATAGGTGATCTACTTAAAATTACTTGAATAAGATATATACATAGACTTGAAGTCTAATCCTTCCTGTGTTTATAACTGGAAAGATAAAACCCCTTTGATTAAGCATTTCAGAAAAAATCAACAATTTATAAAATGTGTCCTTTGAACATCGTTATACCTTACAGAGGACACAGATAATCACTCATTACATTCAATAAATAAAGCTTTTGAGTTACTTTTAATCGTTGATAAGTTTAATTATTTAGGTTATCATTTGCAAAAACTATCAAGGATTTCAAATTATTTTATATTAACTACAAAACATATAATATTATAATGATCAGTTTTTAATGTTGAATTTCAGGTTAATTCCCTACTGAACGTTGTTTTTTTAAATGTCAGTGAAACCAACGCTATATATATGCTTGGTTACTATATTACACTAAAATACCCGCTCAAGTATCTTTTATGTACTGCCAAGCTGCCAACTATCAGAAAAAAAAAATGTTTTTGCTTCCTCATAGAGGAAGCTTTGTAGTGGTGACAAAATCCAGTTTCCTAAAAAAGGTTTTTTTGAACATATTTCAAGGGCAATATATCTAATATGATGATCTGAAAAAATGTCCGGATGTATGTACGCGTGTGTGTGTGTGTGTATGTGTGTCATGATCCAGCAATTTCTTGAAAACGCGTAGAGATAAATTGATGAAATTTTGCATAGTTATTCCACTATATACCTAGTTGAATTTCTTACAAGGGTTTACCAAAATATTTAATTTTAAAAGTTTTATGTACTTTTATAATTTTCATAAAATTCATTTTTCCAATATAACTTCTTAAATATTAAAAATTTAAAGCTAGTGTATGGGAAATGAAGATTCCTTTCATCGAGACGAATCGATTGACCTATATTATTAATGCATTTCATTAAAAAACGAGGAAGTTATGTTTATTTATAATTTTGAAAGTTAATTTTTCGCTCTATGTTTTCAAATAATCAAAATTTTGAGTTGACGTAAGGAAATTGAATATTCTTTATGTAGAGACGAATCGATTGACCTGTAAGATTAATTCATTTAATTGAAAAATAAGAAAGTTATGGTTAATTGTATTTTTAAAAAAGTAATTTTTCGACTATAATTTCTGAAATAATTAAAAATTAAAGCTGATATAAAGAAAATGAAGATTCTTTGTGTCTAGACGAATTAATTCACCTAAAAGATTAATGCATTTTATAAAAAAATAAGAATTTTATGCTTTATTGTAATTTTCGAAAATGAATTTTTTCAATATAACTTCTCAAGTAATCAAAATTTAATGCTGATGTAAAGAATACTTAATGCTTGCTCTATGAGGAAGCAAATCATATTTGCTTACAGGAAGCAAAGTGCTCACTGAATGAGTACAAAAGTTGATACAACTTGACAGCTAGTTAAAATGTTTTTTTAAATGTCAGTAAAACCAATGCTATATATGCTTGGTTACTATATTACACTAAAATACGCGTTCAAGTATCTTTTATGTACTGCCAAGCTGCCAACTATCAAAAAAAAAAATCGGCCCATTCTCATATGCCCGTCACGACGTTCAAAACTATTTTTATTTAAATTACTACAAGATGGAATGGAATGTAAAGGAAAACTAATTTAATTAAGGTTCTATCGACCTTAAGGAGCACATTCTCATCAGGGCACTCGTGCTTCGCGCTCGATATTTAATTTAAACCTCGCGCTTCGCGCTCAGCTATATTTTTCATGATCAAAAAGTTGTTATGCCAATCCTATAGGGCGTTCTAAAAGAAACATTTTTCATCTTTAGACTTTTTTCATATCGTGCGTTATTTGGCTTCTAATTTAAGTTTTCTTTCATTTTTTTTTGGATTTTCAAAATGTTATTATAAGTCTTTCAATCTTTTTTTTATCCAAAAAAGTTATTAGGAAAAATTGTTCAAATTTTTGAGTACTACAAACATCCGTGCATAGAATTTGTAAATAAAAAAAAAGTGGTTTCAAAAATTTCCAAAATGCTTTAACTTTTTGAAATTTTATCCAAAATGGCTGTCCAACGAACTTGACCTTTATTTTAGGACACTAAAAGTGTATACCAAAGGACAATCCAATCGGTCAATTCCTTCGAAAGTTATCGTGCTAACAAACTAAAATCTACAGACATACAGACAGACACATTCGTAAAAACATGTTTTTCGGGTTTAGGGGGTCCCAAAACGTGGACATTTGATGAAAACTGGGGAGGTCAAATTTTACACAAATCTAATACATTCTCTCTGATGAGAATGTAAAAAACCCTCGTGGTTTTTGATAACGCTAACCTCAATATTTTCAAAAGAGAATCTTAGTGATTATTTGTGTTCCCGGAACTTCGTTCACAAAATCTTGATATATTATTTAAAATTGTTACGTTCCCTGCGATGCTATAAGGAGAGTACGTAGTGCGTAACGTGAGTGAGAGAGAAAAAGACGGGGGTAATTTTCGGAAATTTCCCTAAACGGAAATGTTCCCGGAAAGATTCTCGGGAAGAGAAATGATGCTCAAAAATTAAGCACTTTCTTTACGCGGGTGGCTACGATTGCCGTGGATGGGGAGAAAATTTCTGGAGAACTACCCGTGGGGATGAAGAGGGTGTCCGGTGAAAATAATTCTGCAGGGGGTGGTAACGGGTGATTGGGACTAAAGTAGAGTGCCGCTACCACGAGGGTGTCGCGTGATTTTTCCGCAGGCGGCTTCAAAGGAGAAAGGGGTAAGGTCGCGGCGAAGTCGGGCTCCGCGGGTACGGCGATAACGGCTTCTCCAATCTCCGGAACCACGTCGCGTTCGACCTGAGTCGCGGCCTGAACGAGAAGGCGGGCTTCGGCACGCTCTTTCTTCCCGTATCGCCGGCGGGGTTTTCCGCGTCGTTTCCGCTTGTTCGCGATTCCTCGTAAGTTCGAAGGGACGGGGTTCTCCCTGAACCGAGACGCGGGCATGGAGTAACGTGATGAACCCCGTTAACAGCGACAGTAACACGGATCGAAAACCTGCAACCGTAA
This sequence comes from Synergus umbraculus, assembly GCA_900474325.1. Classification (NCBI taxonomy): domain Eukaryota; kingdom Metazoa; phylum Arthropoda; class Insecta; order Hymenoptera; family Cynipidae; genus Synergus; species Synergus umbraculus. Next base: position 14,068 of record UCOK01016137.1, read on the forward strand.
TGTGGGGGG
>UCOK01016144.1:9394-20489 GCA_900474325.1 Synergus umbraculus
TTCTTCCACTCTGCACGGAGAAAAATGGAAGTCACGGGTTTAGTAACCTTTACACAAATTCTGTAAACAAAACTTTTATTATAAGACAGAGTCCAAAAATACAGTAATCATTACTGATCTGTTGAGGAATGATTACTGTATTTTTGGACTCTGTCTTATAATAAAAGTTTTGTTTACAGAATTTGTGTAAAGGTTACTAAATCGCTGACTTCCATTTTTCTCCGTGTGTAACTGAACTCATTCAATTATAATATTTGTTGAGTAAAACGAAGAAATGGAATTTTGAAGTTAGAACTTGAACCCAAAGCAGTTAAGTTATTTTTTTAGTTTAATTTTAATCCTTAGTTTGACTTTTTAGCATAAAGCTATTAGACTATTAAGCTTAGTGAATAAGAAACGTGCAGGTTTTCTAGAGAGAAATTATGTGGAATAGGAATAGATAAATAGGGAATATTACAAAATTGAATAATTAATGAGAACGAAGATTTCGAAGGATGAGCTAAGCATAGAAGTTGTACTTTTTAGAGCGAAGCGAGGACAGTTGTACAATCTGAGCGATGGTATTCTTTTTCTGCGAGCGAAGCGATGACATTTCATTTTTTCTGCGAAGGAATCGTCGTTATAATGAAGAAATAGAAATACTTGTAACTTGTATGAAAAAACTTGCTGTATAAAAAGTAATTACAGAAAAAAATTGATGGATTCTGTGATACTTACAAGCATGAGTTTGTAAAGTGACTGGTTCTGAGGTGGCCGGTGGACTAAGACCAATACTATTTTCGGCAAATATCCTAAATAGGAATTCACTTTCTTTAAGATTTTCTACACAGTAGGTGTTAGTCACAGCATCTAGTGTGGCTACTTTGGTCCATTTCGCACCCTTTCCAATCAATGGTCGTCTCTCGATTACGTATCCTGATAACAGAATAAATATTATAATTAGATATTTTTTCGCTCTATCGGAATACTCATTTTTTGAATAGAATAATTATTAAGGGCGTTGGACCCAAGCGTTAAGCTCAAAATCCCATTCTCCAGTTTACTCAACGAAAATTATAGATAAATATTTTTTCGCTCTGTAGCACTAATCTTTTTTTAAATATAAGACTGCGTACAGAGCGAAAAAATATTTAGTTTCGATACTTTTTGCATAAAACAAAGAATTCCAAAATCAATATTTTCATTTTACTTAAAAAATATTTGAATTAAATAAATTTTAATTTTCTTGATCTGTACGCATAATTCTAGTTAAAAATTGATTAATTCTACAGAGGGAAAAAATTCCAATTTTGATATTTGTTGAGTAAAAAATGAAGAAATCGAGTTTTTAAATTGGAATCTGGCTCCAACACCCTTAAGTAAAATGGTGAATTGAATTTTGAGACTATAACTTGGATCCAACACCTTTAATTGAACAAGAAAGGTAAATTTACCTGTAAGATCGGCTCCTCCTGTACTTGCTGGTGGAGACCAATTTAAAGTAACGCTTCTACTTGTAATGTTGGTGACGTTCACATTTAGTGGACATGATGGTGGTGCTGTAAAATAGACGAATATATTAATTTGATAATCTAAAAAATTAACCGTTAAAACAAACTGGTAAAATTTCAAGCTACTTACTTTTGCAAACAACGGATGTTCCAGCCGGAAATGTGCCAAGCAGTGCGTAAATTGTGCTAGGCGTAATTTTTGTTATTTCTGAGCAGAAGCGTAAGCAAAAAGTAATTTGAATAAAATCCAAACTCGGTTAGTAGGATAATAATTAGATGATGAATAAAAGTGCACTTACTAAGACGTTTTCCTGTGATGATTGGTTCTTCTGACACATAAGCTGGTCCTGTGCCAACCTTGTTCTTTGCTGATATTCTGAAGTCGTAGGATACGTCTGTCTTTAGGTCTGATAAACTGAAATGTGTGACTCCTTCCTTTGAATTGCCAACCTATACAAATAAATTCATACAATTGTAAGTATAAAATTTAGTTTTAGAATAGAGAAAATACTTCTATAGTAAAGAATACATACTTTCTTCCAGGTACTCTTAGAAGTCTCCTTCATTTCAACGATGTATTCGATGATTGGTGTTCCTCCATCGTATTCTGGTGGTTGCCAGGCTATCGTGAAGGATGTTTTCGTCATACCTGATACTTCCAAAGGTCCTCTTGGTGGTCCTGGTGTTTCTATAATTAACATCATTTGGTCAAGTTTACATTCATGATGAAGTTTTAGAGAAGATGATGTTTTAAATAAAGACGCAAATTAAAAGTACTTTACCTAATGAAGAAGTTATCTTAACAAGTTCAGACTCTAACGGTTCTGATGAACCAACGTCATTTCTCGCAATAACCCTGAACACATATTCTGCATCAGGTTGTAGTTTCTCAACGCAGTAACTCGTAGTTTCTGGGTCGACATCAGCCACCTTCATCCACACTTTTTTGTTTGGATCACATTTTTCAATAGTGTAGTGATTGAGATCAAGTCCGCCTGTATCAGTTGGTGGTTTCCATTCAATTGTGACTCGATCTTGTTGGACATTTTTTATGGTCATTGGGTCTTGAGGCTTAGTAGGTTTATCTGTTGAATTGTGAATTAAATGTTAAATACTTTTCAAATAAAAGCAATTATATTTAGAATATATTTAAAGTAACCATAACTTACCAATAACTTTCAGGTTTATTTCCTCCCACGCACTGCCAGCTTCATTTTCAACTGTAACAGTATAAGTTCCAGAGTCCTCTCTCGTCAAAGAGTATATGGCAATAGTGGAAGATGTTTCTTCCGTGTAGATTGAAACATGTTTGTCTACAATTGTTTGTTTGTTCTTTGTCCATGTTATCTCTGGTTTCGGGAATCCTGATGATTTAGCTTCGACTTTCCATTGGCCAGCAGCGTTGATTTTCTGAGAAGCAAGAGCTTCATCTACTGTAACTGTTGGAGGTTCTTGAATCTTTAGTTGACAAGTAGTTTTGGCTGTGCCAACTTCATTTTCTGCCTTCACAGTAAATGTTGCTGCAGAAGTCTCGGTTGTTTCTTCAATGGTGTACTTTGCAACACGGTTTTCATAGGTGATGTTTTTGTGTTTGAATGGACTATCGTTCTTTAACCTGTATTAAAACATAAAATTAAATTAAAATCTTCATCCTAATGCTTTGATCACACAGAAAACTATAATTAATCTTTATAATACGAACCAGGTGACTTCGGGAATTGGTGTTCCTCCGATGACACACGACAATGAGACAGTTTTCTTCAATCCGGTTACAACGCTTTTCAGTGGCTCCAGAATACTTGGTGGTTCAGATGCCGTTGGTTTGGCAACTTTAATGTATTCTGAGTTTGGAGAAGGTTCGCTTGGACCAACTTCATTTACTGCTTTAACACGAAAGATATATTCCTTTTTGGTTGTTAATTGCGTTACTTTATGGGATGTTTCAGTTATCTTCTCCGTGACACTCGTCCAACTGAAAAAGAAGTTGTGAGCATTTAAAAAATTGTAGATATTATTTTTCTTATATCTTTAGTCGTAAAAAAACTTACGATGATTCCTCTCGAACGTGATACTCTAAAATGTACTCTGTAATGGGTGAATTTCCATCAGATTCTGGTTCTTTCCAATGTAGAGTAATCGAGTCATCTGTGACTTCAGAAGGTTCTGGCCTTCCAGGTGGGCTTGGTACTTCTACAAATGAAAAAAGTATTTTTTATATATTTATCAATATTTTTTATAAGTTATAAAATCTTCCAAGCGATACTTACGGACAATGACGACTTTGATATCAATTTCTGCTTCACCGTGAGAATTCACTAGTTTCAGAGTGTAGTCGCCAATATCCTTTTCTTCAATTTTCTTGATAGTCAAAGTTGCTGACTCTTCTTGTATAGTTGGAATGATTCGTTTAGTCTTAGACACAACACGTCCGTTAACAGTCCATTCTTCAGTTGGCATAGGCGAGGCAGAAAACTTGACGTTGATTTCCACGTCTTCGCCCTTTTTGACTTTGTACAACTTTGGCGAATCCATATTTATTTTTGGTGGGGTTTCAATGACTAAAAAGTAGAGAACCATTTTAGTAGGAAATATTTATAACGAAAAATCAACTGAAATCAAGTACCATAAATAAATTCCAAGACACTTACTTTGGACCTTCAGTTTGGAAGATGACTTCACGTTTATTGCGACTACGCTGTACTCATAGGCATCTTCGATAGTGCATTTCTTCACGATAAGTTTCTTAACCGGTCCTTCGTCAACAATAGTGTACTTCGGCGATTCTTTAATTTCTTTTCCTTTCCTGTAAATTACATTTATTAGAAATATAATCGAGAGGTTCCATATAATTATTTTTTATAGTCACGTGATGTGATAGAAATCTTCTCTTGATAATGTTTTCGAAGCAGAAAAAATACAACTTCAAATCCACTTACTTGAACCATTTTACAGGAACATCTGGCTGGGAAAGTTCTACTGTGAAAACTGCATCTGCGTTCAGTGGTACCAATGTGACATCAGGTAATTTCTTCACAAAGTCAACCTGTGGTTCCTCAACTATTAATTTAGCTGAAGAAGATTGCTTGCCAACCTCACAAGAATAAACCCCAGCATCTTCCAGTTCAGAATTGTAGATCTTAAGTTTCTGTCGCTTTCCATCAATGGACAGTTGGACGTGTTCCGAAAACTTCAGTTCTTCGCCATCCTTAAACCACCGAACTAGCGCGTCTCCTTTGGTAAGTTCTATTTCAAATGTGGCCTTTTCTCCTTTAGCTATTGTGACGTCTTTCATCTTGTTTATTATTTCAGGTGGTAATTCTATAAGACAGATTAGTAGAAGAATTATTAAGAGCGTTTTATAGAAATATCGACGGGTTTAAAAAAAAATACTCACCAACAACAGTGACTTCTGCAGTACATTCTTGATCAATAAGAGTGCAAGCATATTCACCCTCATCATGGACGGAAGTGCTTCTGATAAGCAACTTTCGAACAGTTCCCTCCTTTACAAACTGTATCTTCTCTTCAACTGGTTTCAACGGAAGACCATCTTTATGCCACGTGACCTCTGCAGTCTGCGATGTTATTTCTACTTCCAAGATTGCCACATCACGCTCTTTGACTTCAAAGTCTTGCAGTTTCCTGACGAACTCCGGCTTGGTAGCTAATTCAACAATTAGAAAATTTAATTAAGAAATTAAAAACTGAAATTTACAGTTGCTATAATACTCTTCCAAAAATGATTACCTTTAACAGTAACATCAGATGTTGTTTTCTGATTCTTGACCGTACACTTATACGTTCCTTCATCAGTAGGACTGGACTTTTTAATGACCAGTCTATGTGTTCTTCCTTCCTGAATAATTTCCCGATGATCCATACCGCTGATTTCTTTATCATTATGCCACCATGTAGTTGAAACCGTATGTGATGTTTCGCAAGTTAACTCCAACGGCTTATATTCGTCGATAGTAACTTTCTTTTCCAGTTTCTTTGTGAAGGTTACTTTGTCAACGTCTACAGTAACCTTCGCACCATGAGAAGCCTTTCCAACTGGGTTAACAGCAACGCACTTGTAGTCTCCAGAATCAACTTCTGAATCTGCATTTTTGATTTCTAGGGCTATGTTCTCTCCATCATAACTTTCAGTGATGTTTGGTGACTTCTCGAGTGGTTTATTATTTCTGAAAATGGAAAGTTATTTAATCATTCGACTTTCAATGTCAATTTAAAGAATTAAAGCTAAACAATGATTAACATACCTCAACCATGAAACTAGAGGAACTGGGTTGCCAGTAACTTTAGCTACCAGTTTGAAGGTTCCCTTTTCTGGAACTGTAACTTCTTGGAATCGTTCAGTGAAGAGTGGTGGTTCTGGTGCGCCACTTGGCATTTCTATAAATTAAAAATAATTTTATTTAAGGGTATTTAACTATAAGATTTGAAAATAAACGAAAAACCAAAGCAAATAAAGCACTAGCGTTAAAAAGCTTGTCATACCCTTCTGCGTTAGAGGAGTATATCCTTCTTTTGCTAATTCTACTGCTAAAGCAAGCGCAGCTTCAAGCACTGCAGCAGCTGCAATAAATATTCAAGAAGCGTTTGTAAGGATTAGGCTACAGATTAATATGTATCTTTTTGCATGGACATGCTGATTATGTTACATTTGTTAGATATAATATAATTCTCAAAAAGCGATTGATTTTCTTATACAAGTAAAAAAAAATTACCTTCGACAGTTAGACTTGCTCGCGTTTCTGCTGTTCCGAGATCATTAGTTGCTATAACGGAATATTCTCCAGAATCAGGCAACTGGGGTTGAATAAGTGTTAAGGTATTAACATCGCCATCCTTTTTAGGTTTAACTCCCTTCAAAGGCTTTCCGTCCTTCAACCATTTGATTTCAGGAGCTGGATTGCCAACTATCTGCGTTGTCAAAACTACAGTTTCACCCTCTCTCACCGCGAAAGGTTTCAATGGTTCAAGAATTTCCGGTGGCTCTCGTTCTCCAGTCATCACCTGCAATAAAGATAAATATGATTTTGAAACGTAAATTTTAAGTTTTAATTTTCTAATCTGAATGTAACATACCTTTAGAGGAATTTCGATAGTAGCTTCTCCCTCCCTATTCTTAGCCACGATCTTATAGCGACCTTCTTGATTCTTCTGAACTTTAGTGATTTTCATCACGCTACAATACATGTGCATATCACTTTCAGTTACAACGACTATATTCTCCTTGCTTGTAATGCGTTTTTCTTCGTAGAACCAAGTTATTTCTGGTTCTGGTACAGCAACAAGACGACAGTCGAGAATCACATCCTCACCTTCATTGACACATTTGGCTTTTGGCCTTCGTGAGAATGTAGGTGGTATACCTTCTAGGATATCCGCAAGGGACGATTCCCTATAAATATGAAAAATAACGAATAAGCATTAAGTTAATTAAGTTAATATATGTCTTCACTAGTTAAATATATTTTTGTTGACATCAAATTCTACCTTGACAGACTCTTTCTGGAAAGTCCGGTTATATCAGAACCATGGTCAGAAAGCGGTGCTTCCACAATTAATTCTGTAGTACTAGATGCAAATCCAGCTGTATTTTTAGCTACACAAGTAAATGTTCCAGCATCTTCGGGGAATACTTCTCTGATGATAAGAGTTGCCACGTTGTCTTCATCGTAATACATCTGGAAATCTGGTGAAGGTTTGATGATTGCAGTTTGTCGGAACCACGTTATTTGCGGTCTTGGTAAGCCCTCTACTTGGCATTCAAATTGTACGGTGTAACCGTCCGGTGTATGGATTGGCTGCAATTTTTCAATGAAACGAGGCGCAGAAGCTTTTTCTCCAGGACCTGGTTCTGAAAGCGAGAAATAGTTTTGTAAAAAATGCTTATAGTATAATGAAGGTCATATAGTATATATAAGGTCTTGGTGTCTTTAATTGAAGAAAATCTACTTACTCTCAAAGACTGGGAGTTTATCAATCTTTTCATTTAACTTGCGCTGCACATATAGGGTGTAGTTAGCTTCATCTAGCAAATATTGCGCTGGTACCCAACCTTTCTCTTGTGTTAAGTGCTTCTTCACAAACCACCAGTCTGCGTTTGTGTGTTCTGCAAATTATAAAACCATCATTGAAGTAATCTACTTTCATTGGTAAGAGTTAATCAATCTTAATATATCAATCTTAATCAATCAGTCATAATCAATATACCTATTAGATAAACTCTTTCTCCTTCTACTAAGTTTATAGCTTCGTCCGTCTCTGCCACATAAGAACAGATGGAAAAGAGCGTGTCACCATCCCGAACGACATACTCAACTTCTGAAATTAAATCTTAATTTAGTTACAAAAACTTAATTACAAAAACTTAATTTAGTTTAAAAAAAGAGATGAAACAATGGTTTACCTTCTTCCACAATGTCTTCTTCCCTCGTAATACTAAGAGTAGCTTCTTCTGCAGAAACATAAAAATTGAATTTTTAAAAGTGTAATTAAATTGTATGTTTAGTTAATTGCTTAGACCGATATGCTTTTCTTTCGCAGCTAAAGCCAGAATTTAATTAATCAAAGACTCTTTTAATTTCAGGATTAGGAATTTCAGGAAATTCTAAGGGAAGGATGTACTCACTATTCGATGAAAATAGAAGTGAATAACGAGCTCAGCAAAATTCGTTAGCTATTCCTGATAGTTGAGCTGAAAGCAGTGTTAGAAGCAGATAAACACGAAGCAGTAATTCGAAAAATAGCGAACCTTCATCGTAGGTTGATACACGTCGCTTTGATTTCAACTTTAAAGCCAAAGATTCATCAGTTTCTTCATAAGAGTACTTTCTGTCCCGTTTTAATTTCATTTTAACATCATCTTCTTCTATTTCTTCAATGGAGTATGGCTTTGGTTGCATCTTTTTCTTTCGCCGCAGAGGTAGATTCATTTCATCAGTTTCCAGTTCATCAATGCTGTATTCTTCTTTATCAGATTCGTCTATAATTTCTTCTATTATAGGACTATCGTCGTCGTATTCCTCCATGATGCGAATTGTTTCTTCTCCAGCTTCTTCTGAGTAAGTTTGTGGGCGTTTCTTTGGTTTCAATCGCACCTTTCCTGACATTGAAATATCTTCTTCTTCATAGGTATTCAAAGATATTTTAAATTCTTGTTCGACGTCCTCCTTTGTTTTTGTTTGTCGAGGTCTGAAGGTAACAGTTTCAGCTTCAGTAACTTCCTTAAGGTCAGTTCGAGGCTTTCTCTTTGGTCGTAGTTTACGGATAGTAACATCTTCGTAAATTTCTTCGATTGGTTTAGGGGCCTTTTTAGGTGGTTTTCGTTTAATGGTGAATTCTTCAACAACTTCTTCCTCTTCAGGACCAGAAATTTCCTCCTCTCTTTGAATAGTTAATTCTTCAGCAGCTTCATCAACAACTGGTTTCGGCTTCTTCTTTAGTTTGACATCTTCGGAAACTTCTTCTGGCTTTTCTTCTTCTCTTTCTGGAACTGGTTTCTTCATTGTAAATTCATCTGCTACATCTTCAGGAATACTCTTCTTCTTCTTCGGTTTCTTTTTTAGTGTTACTTGTTCAACGATTTCTTCTTCTATTAACTTTTTCTCTTCTTCAATTACTGGCTTTTTAATTGTTATTTCGTCAGCCGCTTCTTCTGTAACTGGCTTTTTCTTTGGTTTCTTCTTTAATGTGACCTCTTGAGAAACGTCTTCAGGCTTATCTTCCTCTTTTTCAGGGATTGGTTTCTTTACTGTCACTTCATCTGCTACATCCTCTGGAATACTCTTCTTCTTCTTCGGTTTCTTCTTAAGAGTGACTTCCTCAACAATTTCTTCCACAACCTTCTCTTCTTCTTCGACAACAGGCTTCTTAATAGTGACCTCATCAGCAGCTTCTTCAGTAACTGGTTTCTTCTTTGGTTTCTTCTTGAGAGAGACTTGAGCTTCTACCTCTTCAGGTTGTTTTACCTCAGCTTCTTCCGGTTTTGGTTTAATAATAGTGACTTCTTCAGTTGATTCTTCCTCTACGGGCTTCTTCTTAGGCTTTTTCTTTAGAGTGACTTCCTCAACAATTTCTTCCACAACTTTCTCTTCCTCCTCAACGACCGGCTTCTTAATAGTAACCTCATCAACAGCTTCTTCAGTAACTGGTTTCTTCTTCGGTTTCTTCTTGAGAGAGACTTGAGCTTCGACTTCTTCAGGCTGTTTTACTTCAGCTTTTTCTGGTTTTGGTTTAATAATGGTAACTTCCTCTGTTGTTTCTTCTTCTACTGGCTTCTTCTTAGGTTTCTTCTTCAACGTAACTTCCTCAACAACTTCATCCACAACCTTCTCTTCCTCCTCAACAACCGGCTTCTTAATAGTGACCTCATCAGCAGCTTCTTCAGTAACAGGTTTCTTCTTCGGTTTCTTCTTGAGAGACACTTGAGCTTTGACTTCTTCAGGCTGTTTTACTTCAGCTTTTTCTGGTTTTGGTTTAATAATGGTAACTTCCTCTGTTGTTTCTTCTTCAGAGAGACTTGAGCTTCTACTTCTTCAGGTTGTTTTACCTCAGTTCTTCCGGTTTTGGTTGTAATAGTGACTTTTTCAGTTTCTTCTTCTTCTACGGGCTTCTTCTTAGGCTTTTTCTTCAGAGTGACTTCCTCAAAGACTTCTTCCACAACCTTCTCTTCCTCCTCAACGACCGGCTTCTTAATAGTGACCTCATCAGCAGCTTCTTCAGTAACAGGTTTCTTCTTCGGTTTCTTCTTGAGAGAGACTTGAGTTTCTACTTCTTCAGGTTGTTTTACCTCAGCTTCTTCCGGTTTTGGTTTGGTAATAGTGACTTTTTCAGTTTCTTCTTCTTCTACGGGCTTCTTCTTAGGCTTTTTCTTTAGAGTGACTTCCTCAACGACTTCTTCCACAACCTTCTCTTCTTCTTCGACAACAGGCTTCTTAATAGTGACCTCATCAGCAGCTTCTTCGGTAACTGGTTTCTTTTTCGGTTTTCTCTTAATAACAATATCAACTTCACTTTCCTCTGGTTGAGATACCTTTTCTTCCTCTGGTGCTGGTTTCTTTACAGTCACTTCCTCTACCGTCTCTTCTAATTCAGGCTTATCTTTTGGTTTCTTCTTGATAATTACTTCATCCGTGCTTTCTTCTACAACAACTTTATCTTCTTCTTCAACTGGTTTCTTATGCTTCTTCTTTCGCTTAAGAGTCACTTCTTCTGTGTCTTCCGGAGCCTTTGGCGCTGATTCTGGTGATTCTTGTGGGAAGAAGTCGGTGCCTTCATCTTCTGGCTTATCTTTCTTCCATCCCTTGAGTGTAATTGTCTCAGGCTGTTCTTCAGGTTTTTCCGACGTAGGGATTCTAAATTTCACATCTGGCTGCTCTTCAGGTTCTTCAGGCTTAGGTTTACCCAACACTAAAGGAATCTGCTCAATCTCCTGATCAGGTTTCTTCTTCTTTGGTCGTTTGTAAGGCGTAGGAACTTCTTCATCTTCAGGTTTTTCTGGCACTTCCTCTTCTGCTGGAACATATTCTTCCAGTTCTGGCCTCTCAAAGTCACTTGGTTTGAAGTCTTCTGGCTTCAATTTTGGTGACTTCTCT
>UCOK01016146.1:0-25637 GCA_900474325.1 Synergus umbraculus
ACTATGAACATCCGTGATTAGAATTTTCATATTAAGAAAAAAAGTGGTTTTAAAATTTTTCAAAATGCTTCAACTTTTTGAATTTTTATCCAAAATAGCTGGCTAAAGAACTTGACCTTCATTTTAGGACACTAAAAGAGTATACCAAAGGAAAATCCAATCGGTCAATTCTTTCGAAAGTTATCGTGCTCACAAACTAAAAATCTACAGACAGACAGACAGACTCACAGCCAGACACACAGACAGACACACAGACAGACACACAGACAGACAGACACATTCGTAAAAACATGTTTTTCGGGTTCAGGGGGTCCCAAAACGTGGTCATTTGACAAAAACTGGGGGGGTCAAATTTTGCACAAATCTAATACCTTCTCTGATGAGAATGTAATAAAAAGTAGGCTTAACTTCATTGTTTTTAAAGATTAAAGTTGATAGTAACAGACTTTCTATATGCCCACACTTGATTCAACAAAGCAAATCAAAGTTCGACACGCAAAGCTTACTGAAGCATCACGCGAGGTCGGCTTCCCTCAACCGATCCTTTTACCAGCGTCTTTTTCTTTTTCATTTTTTCTCAACATTATTGTTGATTTCCGCATAATTTCGAGGTTCAAATCGCTATCCAATTTACCGCAAGCATGTTTTGCAATCTGTCTTTGATTAGACATAATGGTTGTGCGTGTAACTCATTTCAGTAAATTGTAACGAATCTTCAATTTCAGAAAAGGTCAACTTTACTGATAAATGTTTAGTTAGAACTAATTATGAAATAAAGATAGCAAAAATTTTATGTTTTGCTTCCTCATAGAGGAAGCTTTGTAGTCATCACATTTTCCATTTTAAAAATGGTTTAATTAAACTTTCTTCACCTAAAAATGTCTAATGCAACATTCTAATTAATTATCCAGAGGGAAGTGTGTGTATATGTATATAAATGTTTTCGTGTAAGGCTGAGGACAGTCTTTAGAAATTAGGTAGGAATAATCTAAAATAGTCTGACAATTTAGTGAGGCGATCGGCTTATAATTCGCGCCTAAACTAGGAAGAATGAATAAACTTGTGTGAGAGTGACGCGAGAAGAGCCGGCCTATCACCTTACGAGCTCAATTAAATAGTAAGGGAAATTCAAATTATCCGAGGTGAAGACGAGGCGAGCAGAGAACCAGAAATCACTCTCATTTTGTTACTTTAGAGTGGTCTCTTGGAGACAGGTCGGCCACGCTTACGCCGTCACAAAACTAACGGATAAGGTGAATAATGAAAATTCATTGTCAAAATCATAATTAATTTTCAATCGTGAAAAAGGTGCTCGGTTGTGCTCAAATTGGTGTCTTTTTATTTGTTATAGTGTGGCTGTTATATATATATTTACTGATATATATCGTCTCAAATTTGATCGATGGAGGGAATCTGTAACGTCAAAGGTAGAAAAGGAATAACTGGGCGAGCCTTTATGTGCAATCAAATTTGCTCTCGTCGCTGAATCTTTATCTAGATCCACCAACGACAAACTCCTCGATCTACAATAATCTGAGTACAGGGTACTCCGTGAGTTTCGATTGAATTCCTATTTATTATCGATCTTTTATTCGCCATTGTATATTTATTGTGGAATTTAATTTATCGATATCATGATTCTGTGTGTGTGTATTATATTTGAATGTGTCTGAGTTTATGTAATGATTTACTCGGTATCTTGTCGCTAAATCGCTCCTGCTTGTATTTATATGAGATGATTATATTTTGTCAATTCGGTTAATAATTTATTGCGAATTTAAAGATTTTCGTAAATCTATTTCTAGCTCTGATTCGTTTGTGTGATTTTTCTTTTTTATATTTGAATCGCATTTTCTGTTTGATTAATCAGGATTTAATTTTTATTTAAACCTTGTCATTTATTATGTAATATTTTGAATTTTGAAGATTCGTAACTGTCGGTTTGAGGAATCGAAGCTTGATCACATTATTTATTATTATTCTCGCAAAGGCTTTTGATTCTCTCAATGTGTTAATCTTGATTGTTTGAATTGTATAAAATTTTATGGTTCATTACTGATTTAGAAATATAAGGATTTGTTTTGATAATCACATGTACTCTCTCTCAGCTGTTCCCTGTTTATATACATTCTTTTAAAATTAACGTCTCCTTCGAATAATAGCGTTCTTATCTCTACGTGATTCATTCACTTAAAACTAATTTCATGTTTCTGAGAATATTTAATAAATTTCTAATAAATAAGAATAAAGGGAATCTCGCAGATTAAATAAATGTGTTCCAAATAAGAGTTGGTCACATTACCTATAATTATATAAGTCATTTTTATTTATACCTGGATTAAATTAAGAATTTAAGGGGCTATGCTAGTTTCTCGGACGAATAAAACAGCAATTTTTGAAGATTAAAAAAAAAAAAGAACTACAGGTTTAATCTTTCTAAAAATGTTGCAGTATATTGTACATGACTTCATATATTTATCATAAAATTGTTGTCAAAAAATATTCATTGGAAGCAGAGATGCAAGGCGAACCGCAAAAGTCCTTTAAAAAAAGTTGAATTACGGGTGACGGTGTCGGCCATGCCAGAATGCTCGAAAAAAAAAATTTTTTTTAGTAAATTACATGACTTTCTCTAGAGGATGGACCTCTAGCTTTTGAAAATATTAAAAATTATAAAAATGGCGTAGTTTTGAAAAAAAATTTCAATTTTTTCTTAAAAAAACGCTCGTTTTTTATTTATAAAAGTTGTAATTTTTTATATAACAAAATGTTGGAGGTCTATTCTCTGTAGAAATATATAACAAAAACTGTGTAAAAATTTGAAGTCAATTGGATGATTAGTTTTCGAGCTACACCGTCACCCGATTTTAAAAATGCAGTTTTGAGAAAAACGCAATTAAAATTTTCAACGCAGATTTGATTTGCGGTAAATTTTCTCTTCCTATTACGCGATTCGATGACCTGTTTTGCTCTGGAGCCTTTTTTATGGTTGTATGAAGGTTTTTCACTCATTTTAAAATTTGTTTTAAAATATTGTTTGTTTGTTTTCTAGCCCGCATTTATCTTAGCGCTAATAAACAGTTCCGCTTTAAGAGCATGTGATACTTTACTATAAGAGCAAATTAGTTATACCAATTATACATTCATAATAATAAATATTTTTAGTAAATAAGATATAATTGATAAATAAAATGTATAATTGGTATAACTAATTCGCTTTTATGGTAAAGTATAACATGCCCTTAAAGTGCTCCCATTTAAAAACTTTTAGAGATATCGATTTAAAATTTTGGGTACTTATTTTCAGGATGATTAGCTATGGAGAAATGCAAAAAAAAAATCGATTTTTTGAAAATGAGAAACTAGCATAGCCCCTTGAAGAAACTAAAGATTCTTCATCATTTTAATTTCATATGAAAGCTACTTATGGAATTATTGATGAATCTTGTAACTATGATTAATTAATTAATATTAATTAATTACGATTCATTTATCGTTTTGCGCCCTTCGGGACGCTTGCACCTATTTTTATTTAAATTACTACAAAATGGAATAGAATGCAAACGAAAACTAATTTACTTAAAGTTCTATCGACCTTAAGCAGCACATTCTCATCAGGGCACTCGCGCTCGGCTCTGTTTAATAATTTTTCTCATGATTAAAACGAAAACTACTCATCCTATTGCAAAATGGCTCAAGGAGAACTTGTAGATCTTTTTAAGGCCAATAATTACGTTTCTTATAATTTTCTCTGTATCTCGCGTTATTTGGCTCAAAATTTGAATTTTCGATTTTTAAGGAAATTCAAAAAGTTGTTATGTCTATCCTATAGGGTGTTGAAAAAGAAACATTTTTCATCTTTATACTTTTTTTCATATCGTCCGTTGTTTGGCTTCTAATACAAGTTTTATTTCATTTTTTTTGGATTTTCAAAATGTTATGTCTTTCAATTTTTTTTTATCCAAAAAAGTCATTAAGAAAAATTGTTCGTATTTTTGAGTACTATGAACATCCGTCATTAGAAGTTTTACATTAAAAAAAAAAGTGGTTTCAAAAATTTTCAAAATGCTCCAACTTTTTGAATTTTTATTCAAAATGGTTCACCAACGAACTTGACCTTCATTTTAGGACACTAAAAGAGTATTTCAAAGGACAATCCAATCGGTCAATTCTTTCGAAATTTATCGTGCTCAGAAACTAAAAATCTACAGACAGACAGACACATTCGTAAAAACATGTTTTTCGGGTTCAGGGGGTCCCCAGTGTTGCCACAATGAAAATCGCATTTGTATTCAGAAAGTGTACTCAAAATTCTGAAATTGTACTTTCGAAGGAAGCGCCGCGACGGGGCCACTAACTACGCAAATTTAGGCGCGAAATTTAAATTATTAAATTAAAAATTTGTTAATAACAATAATTTTAATGTTTTAGTAATGTAAAAATTAATAATTATATCTAATATCATAAATTAAGAAACAATTGAAGATAATTTATAACTTTTTGTTTAAAAAAACTAAAAAATTATTATTAACAATGTACAAAATAAATTGTACTGAAATTGTGATTGTGGTACTCACGTACCTAAATTTCGCAAATTGTACTTTTTCAGTACAATTGTACTGAAAATGGCAACACTGGGGGTCCCAAAACGTGGACATTTGATGAGAACTGGGGGGGTCAAATTGTACACAAATCTAATACATTCTCTGTGATGAGAATGTAATAATTAAGAATTTTTAATCTTCAAATATAAGAACTTATAATTCCTTTTCTAATTTCAGGAATCTACATAAGTTTGAACAAAAATTTCTTACAATCCCTTTAACACCCTTTTATTTTTTTGAGGTCGTTCCACTACTTTTAAAAATCTATATTGGAAATATGGTTATGGAAATAACACAATAATTGAGAACAAAGATATTAATTTTATTTAAAACACTTGGAAGGCAGGTCTTTACTTATCGAGATGCGATTTTAGACTAAAGACTTAATGTGTCACACAAAGCTCATACACACCATACTCATTTCAATCCATGGTTATAGTTTACATTATATAGATTATACATATAGATTACGTACACTCTGAGATCTTTGTTCCAGACATCCCAGAATATATGACGAGTAACCTAAACATTAAAATACTACGAAATGTAGATTATGTTTTTGCCCTATATACATTTTTAATTATTGAAATAATCCAACAATCTAAAAAGAATCACAGGCATTTTTGAGCCAAAAATACATCACATATTTTTTTTAGCGAGGAGTCGGTCTTTGTTTTCGATATAAAAATTTTTTAAGTGTTCAAACGGCTGTAAAAATTTGAATTTCGCGCCAAATTTTTTGTCGGCTTCATAGGTTTACAGGGATTGCAAACCCCTACAATGTTCTTTTTTTATTTTTTTCCTAGCTCAAAAATTGACCGAGATATTGCAAAAAAACTCGCCAGCACTCAAAGGTTCCCTATTTTGCCCCATGGGGTTTTAGGGGTCTCAAAATCTAGGATAAGTGGTTTCTATACAAGCCGAATGTGAGAGTGTATTTAGATAAAGAGGTTCCCTATAAGGCAGACTTGACTATCTTATCCGGCTAGATTATTTCTCGAAATAGCGTGTAGTCACTTAATATATTTAAAATCTCAATAAATGTCGTTTTAAATTCTTTAACATATTATTTAAACTTCCACGAAAGCCCATGAAAACTTTATATTCTTCAAAATTTTTGAAAATCACAAGGCAGGATCGTAAGAAACGTATTAACTTATTAACTTATAAGTTTACCCAAGCTTCCACCTCAGTTTTGATTCGTTCTGGAGTATGTTTTGGTGTAATATATAATGAGCTATTATAAATACTTAACCAAATTAATATTTTAATTATTCAAACACTTAGAAGGGTAGTCGTTTCACCCCCAAAAATGAATTCGTGGACGCCCAAAGAAATTCGTGTATCTTACTTTTCAGTACTTAAAATCAAAATGAAAATAATAAATATATGTAACTATCTATAATAAACTCTAGTGATAGGGATATATCATTCACTCAAATCATTATTAAACAAACATATATTTATTGATTTATTTATATAGAGAATTTGAGCGAACATTCTTCGCCATGTCAGTGCTATTTATTTATATGCGTATTATGATCAAAGTGCAAACGACATTTGTATAATACCAGTTAGCTTTGGGGCGATATTTGTTTTAAAAAGGCCCTGAGCAGTATCATAACTATAAACTAATGCAATAATCGCACTATTGCAGCATCGAACACGAACACCTTACTTACTTTACATAAAAAGAAGTATTCACACCAGTGTGAAAAATAACCGCATTATAAGAATATTATTGGTCGAAATAGTTACATGATCTATACAAAATTACACAATACAAATTTCTAGCGCTTTTCTTTCAAATCTTGTAACTTATTTCGTATTTTAAATATTTTATCAAATATTATCGCTCTATTCTTCCAATTCTGTTCCTCTTGAATAGAAAGATTCAGTTCAAAAAAAAAAAACGTTTAGTTCATATAGGTATATTATTTATATCATACGAATCTTTTTATAATATATTATTTTTGGAATCAACGAAATTTGTTACTCATACCTAAAAAAAAGGAGATGAAACTCTTTCATATTTGATCTGTTTTTAATCTTAAAAATAATTTTTTAGCTGAGTTTCCAATGCTGTAACATGTAGAGAATTTATGTAACCAGTGGAAGCTAAATTGGATCCGAAGGGAATAACATGGTTCCAGTGTCGTTTACCTTCCACTAGCAGACTTATTCCCAATGGGAGAAGATTCGTATTTCAATAAAAATTTATCTGCACTAACTGAGGAATTTATCTTGTAAAGAAACTCGGTCAAGAGTCAACTTGGAATTGGAAACATTCTTGAAAATTCTAGGCTTACTCAGATATATTTGAGGAAAAATTTTTAAAAGAGGGAAAATAAATAGGTTTCAGGGGAAAATATACTCGTCGATTTAGGAAAACTGCGTTGATTGATCTATAAAAGAACCCAACTAATGTCGATTGATCTATTAAATCACTGAAAATGTGTTGAAAATACATTTTTAAATTGGAACTTTGGCAAATATTGTAATTTATCGACAGAATGGTTGTAAAATTATTTTTCAGGCACTATGCTTTGATTGATTTTACTGATTCCATCTATTATCTTTTATTATTATCTTTTATGAGAGACACAGCTTGAGCGATAAAGGAAATGAAGAGTATAATTTCGCAGTACTTCATTCCTCTATATATTGGAAAATTTTCTTTTCGACGAATACTATTTGTCCTACTCATAAAAACCTCAATCCAAGGAATTGATCACTCCAATCTTGCACACTAGGCTTCAAAATATTTCATCTAAAATGTCAAGGATACCAAATAATTTCGAAGAAACCCAAAAGATTTTAAGAATTTTAGTGGATTTCTACGGATTTTTAAGATTTAAACAAATTTAATGGCAGTTTTAAGGATTTCAAAGAATTTTAAGATATTTTCAGGAACTTTTAGGGATTTTATAGAATTGTAGGTGATTTTAAGAAATTTAAAGTTAGTCGTGAAATTTTAAGATATTTCAAAAAATTTCACAAGTGAGTATACCGTACAACAGATTTCAAGAGTGATCATTCCCAATCGTCTCAATCGGATTCTGAGGACTAAATTGAGATTAAAGTACAATATGGTCGTTCGATGAAAATTCAAAATTCTTTGCAATGTTTGACTTAACCAACTTAATTAGTGCAAGATACTTTCAAAGAACCTCGTCTACACATCCGTTTCTCGAGAACTTTAATTGGAATTCTGTAATCGTGACACACATATTATATATATATATATATATGTATATATATACATATACAATATGCGGCAGTGCTCCACGTTTACTTGTCAGCGTTAAATGCCTGGAATTATTGGTGTGTCTTATAATGTTCGCAACTGTTAACTGCATAACTTGAATTCAAGACGTGAAGACGCATTCCGGCATTACGAATAAATCAATTGATTTGCGTTGCACTTATAGGTTCTTTGGGGAGCTCACAAGCGTTATTTGAGATTTGAGTCTATACGCGCGCTCCCATCATTTTGTTCACGCTTGTTTTGGATGAGGTACTGGTGCAGGTGGTTCCGCTCGGAAACAGGAAAGCAGGAACCCGGTGTATAACGCGAACAGTATGGCAACAGCTATTAGCATATACATGTAAATATTCAGTTCGGGTTGACGGAATCGATTTTTGCGTAACCAATCGAGCACGTCTTGCTCGTTGTGAATGTCACCTAGAATTTAAAAGAATGTATTTATTATACTCATGCTTCCTCGATTTTATATTTAACCAATTAATCAGCAACAGTAATACTACGTACCTCGGTAAATACTTGGAAATCGTTTGCGGAAGTAGACAATGGCTGGAAGTTTTGTCACTCCCCACTTTCTGGCGTATCGGGGGTCAGCCATTTTTACAAAAGTAATGTCTAAGTTATCCGTCTCTTCGTCAATGTTCTCCAACTTCTCGTTCACTTCCTCACTTTCCTTATTGTCGCGATCGTCTGCAAATAAATTATTAATAATACAACTTACATACATATGCCATAGTGAAAAAAAATGTAATCACTGTAATTTGTTCTTACAGAAAAACACCGCGAGAAATTCGTTTTCATCCAGGAGTTTGTCCAACATTTTCTTATTTACTTCGTCGATTTCGTTTTTAAGAACGAAAACATCCTGAGAGGTAAGCCACGACAATATTTTGTCTTCCTGTGTGAGGTCGCCGTCGTAAATAAGCGGCACTTTCTTTCGGAAGTAAACGAGAGAGGGAAGATTGAGAATTCCATATTTTTCAGCTGCTTCAGGCTCAGAGACTTTGACAAAGTCGATTCCGAACAAATCGGCATCTCCGTCAATTTTCTCTAAAGCTTCGATGATCTCATCGCACTCGGGGCAATTCTCCTCATCTGAAAATTAAATCATCCAAAGTTTTATGTAGAATATATGTTAGAAAAAACTATAATAAGTTTAATAATATTTTAAACCCACAGAAAAAGACGGCTAGAAAAGGTGACTCGTCAAGCAGACGTTCGAGCATTCTTGTATTTACAGCTTCTATCTCATCTTTCAATTCCCGAACATCATCATCACAAAGCCATTCAAGTACTGATACTTCGTTCTGAAGATCTCCTAAAAATGTCATTAGTAAAAATAATAGATGTAGAGTCAAAATTGACACCATATAATTTTCTAACAAAGTACCAACCTTCAAATAAAAGGGGATTTCCATTTCGAAAGTATACAAGGGCAGGGAATGTTTTGATTGAATATCTTTTAGCGAGTTGAGGATCTTGAATTTTAACAACGTGAATTCCAAATAAGTCGCACTCGTCATCTATCTGTTCTAGTCCCTCCAAGATTTCGTCACATATGTGACAGTTCTGTTTATCTGTGAGATTAAAGAATTTTTTAATTTTTAGATTAACAGTACCTGTTTCATCATTTTTTAATGAAAATCCTTACAGAAGTATACTGCCAAGTATTGAGTGTCCTCAACAGATGATTCAAGCATTACTCGAGTTATCAACTCTATTCGATCTTCAGTTTTCTGAGTGATCAGCCACTGTAGTACTTCTTCCTCCTCATCCAAGCTGCCTGTTTTCCAAAATCAAAGTTAGCTCCAAGGAAAAGAGGAGGACACTAATTCCTACAGAATTATTTCTTAGACGAAGTAAACATTTCTCAAACATTTATCAACATTTCAAAGTAAATGAAAAATTTACAAGTGTATAATCATTTTCAATCAAAATTCCCGTCCCCTTCACTACTAAAATGCCTCTTCCCCCTTCTAGACAAACTTATTGCCTTTTTCAACTAAACCCCCCTCCCATTTCTAATTAAAGGTCCCCTCCCCTTTCCAAACAAAACTCCCGTCATTTTTCCAACTAAAACACCTTTTATCCCTTCCAGCCGAAATTCCTCATTTCCGTTCAACCCAAATGCTTCTTCTTTCTTCTAAGCAAAACTCCCATTCCTCTGCTCAATGAAAAGTAAATGAAAAATATACAATTGAATAAGTGTATAAAAAAACCCCTTCAAATTTACAAACATGACTCCCCCCCCCCACCGTTTCGTAAAAAAACTCCTCTTTTCCTTTCCTACTAAATGTCTCTTTGCCTAAATACTAATTCAAATTTTAAACTGCAGATATACAATAAATACAGAATAATCAAACCTTCGAAAACATTTGGTATTTGGTTTTTGAAATAAACTAAAACCGGGAACTCGGTGACTCCATAGTCCTCTGCTATTTTGAAATCCTAGGACAAGTAACGCTTTAATTACATGAAAGAAAATTAGAGATAAATAAAAATTATTTAATCATTTTCGGACGTACTTGTGTTTTGACAAATTTAATTCCATGACGATCACAATCATCATCGATGTTCTCCAATTCCTCGAGAATTCCCGCGCACTGCTCACACCCGTCACTATCTACGGAAAAACTAATTTATCAAAACTTCATCTCTAATTAAGTGCCTTATTGTCGTTGAAAAACGACAATCCTCTTTTCAGTAACTAATACTGTTTTAAAGAATCTTCTAAATATTTACTAAGTTAAGTTACAAAAAGTTGCATTGATTTCAACAAATACTAACTGTTCTAATGCTGAAAATTGAGTTTCATTTCAACATAATTAAAACTTCTTCAATCTTCTCTTAATTCATCATTTAACGTCTATTATAATTAGAATAGTGGATGAAAATAGAAGAAGCTAGCAGGCGGACATAAGTCTCGCTTTTGCTTTATAAACACACAAACAGAGTTAATCAAAAGCACTCATGAAAAAGTAAATGAAAAGCAAAAGGAAAAGTTAAGATTTAAGTCGCATACAGCGCAAAAAGCGTCTACGTTCACTTTTTTTTATGACATTGCGATCATACACGAATCAATTCTTAACGGCTGAATCATTACGAATCATGAAAGGCAAGTTCTGCAAATATACTCTTCACAGAAAATACAAATCTTTCAAAAATTTCAAATATTTTTATGAAGACGCGACTTCCATCTGGAGGGTCAAGATGCAAAATCGAAGAAAAAGAAAAGGGTAAGATCTTGTAAGATTGAGAATTTTTATGTAGTGGAAAAGTTTCTGAGGGGTAGAAGTTAAACTACAGGGCAAAGAGAG
This sequence comes from Synergus umbraculus, assembly GCA_900474325.1. Classification (NCBI taxonomy): domain Eukaryota; kingdom Metazoa; phylum Arthropoda; class Insecta; order Hymenoptera; family Cynipidae; genus Synergus; species Synergus umbraculus. Next base: position 11,187 of record UCOK01016146.1, read on the forward strand.
AAGCTTTCCTTTTTCTTAAGTCCTGAAACAAATAGTTCTAAAGTTTTTAGATTTCTGTTGGTCAATTACGTTATCAGTACACTTTGATACGTCAAAATTAAAATGTGCTCTGGATTTCGAAAAAAATTGAAGGAAGGTGAGAGTGAGGTGTAGTCATCTCCTGTAATTGGGGTAGGAAGACACAATTTTGTAACTATTGGTTGAGATAGGAGTAGGTAAAATAAAGAGGTTCACTATGATTTGTCACAATTAACAATTAAACGCAAGACAAAAAATGTAAAAGGTACCTTACCTACTATTTTCGAGTGTACTCTTTCCGATGGTGATATCCAAATTTCAAAAAATTATGTTTTTTTACAATATTTTTGCAAAATAAAGTAAAAAAAAAACAGAATTTTTTATACCTTTTTTTTCTTTCTACATTTTCGATGTCTTATAGTATTATTATTCAATAATGAAACAATCTAATCGCGTCCTCAATTGTTTTCGTTTCCAACGGTGTTATTATTTTTATTTTTATCGTTGTTTAAACTTGCAAAATAATGGCAAAAACGATTGAAAAATTTTACAATTTTTCGACTAATTAATTTTTGCGATTTAAACACGCATTTTATACCGAAAGTGCAAGTTCTATATACGTGCGATAGTTTTTTATTAATAATTTGCATAATTGCTTAAATGATGAAAATTATCTATATACGTTTTCAAATTATTTTTCCCGTAGATCAAGATTCTGCAATCATTTTTTAAATTTTGTAAATTTTGTAAAAACAATAGCAAATTCGCAATTAGCGACCGAAAAAACTATAGTACGTATATAGAACTTGCACTTTCGGTATAAAATGCGTGTTTAAATCGCAAAAATTAATTAGTCGAAAAATTGTAAAATTTTTCAATCGTTTTTGCCCTTATTTTACAAATTTAAACAACGATAAAAATAAAAATCATTGGAAACGAAAACAATTGAGGACGCGATTAGATTGTTTCATTATTGAATAATAATACTATAAGACATCGAAAATGTAGAAAGAAAAAAAAAAGGTATACAAAATTTTGGTTTTTTTTTATTTTATTTTGCAAAAATATTGTAAAAAAACGTAATTTTTTGGATAAAACTTGGATAGCACCATCGGAAAGAGCACACTCGAGAACAGTAGGTAAGGTACCTTTTAAATTTTTTGTCCTGCGTTTTCATAGTGAAATATCTTGCAGAAAAGGGTACTTCAAAAACGTGTCTTTTTGACGTTAATGGGTTAACACAGGCAAAAAGGGTTCCAGATCACACAAATTAGAACAGAGTTCCAGAAATCGAAACACTATATGTTTTAAAAGATTTTGGCTTGAGGGAAAATAATGATATTGTTCTGGGCGACAGAGGTGAGAGTAAAGTGATGTTATGTAATTGACCCTCATTTATGCGAGACAAAATTTTGAATATGTATTTGGAAAACTTCTCTGGTTGGTCATAAAACGGGAGATAACCAGATTTTGATCACGTGTACCATCGATATCCTCGCTTGCTTCAGCATCAGTAGACTTCTGCTCCTGCTTGTGGCGCCTCTGCTTGCGGTATGCTTTTGATTGGCACATGTCGCAAAGTGTTCTGTTCCCTACGACATTAGTACAAGGTTTGTACAGCACAGCGCGATAGAAGAGAGATAGAAGAGAAGCTGTTATCAGCTGTTAATTCAAATCATCGCCTCGGTTCAAGCTGCGCGTTCCTTGCGCTTTTTACATTCAATTGATTTTCTCGAATTTATGAAAATTTATAAAAATTCTAAGTACAATGCGCAAGTAGACGTATTTTTACAAGTTCATAAACTACTGAATCTCAATATAAGATCATTAAAATGCCGAATTATTTCAATTTAATTTATGACACACAATCTAGAATTTTTTGATAATTTCAATCATGAAAAATTTCTCTGGTGAATTTCATCCTTTAATTGAAGAATTTGAATTCGGATTGAATAAAATTTTGAAATAACTAAGAAGACGATAAGAAGCAAAAGCGCGGCACGTAAATTAATAATAATCATTGAAAAAAGTTTGCAGCAGGCTAGAGATACATTCCTGCTTGGCAGATGGTTGAGGTCGCGGGACTGATGGACTTACAGAAGTAGACCGCTAATGAATCCGACTCTCGAATAAGATGAAGTAAATCTTCGCCTTCAAGAGCTTCGATCACCTCACCCGATGGATCTTTTTGTGTCATGAGCCATTGTAGAATCTGTTCTTCATCATACAAATCTCCTGTGAAATATGCAAAAAAACGGGTTATGGGTCCAGCACAATTTCAATAAAACGTATTGATTTTGAAGTTTGTTGCAGAATTTAAAGTATCTTAAGAAATTTGAAGAGTTTCAAGAGATTTTAAATTTTGTCGTTGAATCGAGATCAGAGCTGCCAACTGATTTTAAGGAATTTAAAGAGATTTAAAAAGATTTAAAGTGGTTTCAAGGAATTTTTAAAGATGATGTAAAATAATTATTTACCTGCATAAATGACAGGTTCTTTAGATCCCATTTTGAAGAAAAGAATAGCTGGTAACGCAAATACTCCGAAGTCTTTCGCCAATTGTTTATCATCAAGTTTGACAAATTTGATTCCGGCGCCATCAGCATCGTCATCGATATGTTCAATTTCAGAGAGAACTCGGCTACATTGTTTGCAGTCGGTGCTATCTAAACACATTGGTATAGTTTATTCTTTGTCTTATTAATCTAAGTTAAGTATTCCTGCTGGAAGTAAAGAGATAAAAAGATATAGAAGATTTCTATCTCTTTCAAGTAGCCGATTTGCATCCCCAAAACGCTGTTTCTTTCTATCCTCCATTGTATCCCCGTAACCGGTGATATCTATCTCTTTCTGGTAATATCTATCTCTTCCTACCCGCAAGTCCATCTCTATTTCTGGTAATGTCTATTTCTTTCTATCTCTTAATCCATTTATTCGCAAAAAAATTGTATCCCTTTCTATCCAAGCCTTGTTCTAAACCTATCTCTTTCAATATCGTCTTTTCTGACTCAGTTTAACCCTTTTCTATTCAAATATCGCTAATTCTATCTTCCTTGTTAGAAATTTGTATCTCTTTCTATCCCTAATACTATCTTTCATTTATTAACTTATTAATCTTCATATTTTAAACATATATAATAACTTTATAACTAAAATATTTTGTACATTATACATATTATTCTAATCACAACTCTAATGTATATAACGCTGAAAAATTAGCATCTATTTAATCACACATATCAAAGATTACATTTCTCTTTTAGGTGCATAAGTTAATAACTATCAAGATTCTGCTTAAAATTAATCCAGGAGGAAGTAGCTTTATTAATGGATTCATATTTCTGACAGGCAGTGCATATGGCTAAGGTAACACCTCTCATTTTTGTTTAATGAAATATTTTACCGAAATGAAACAGACAAGATTGGATTTGAATAGAAAAGGGTTAAACTGAGTCAGAAAAGACAATATTGAAAGAGATAGGTTTAGAAGACGGCTTGGATATAAATGAAGGGATTCAAAAACACATAGGAGTAAATTCGATTTACAAGGAGGTAGAAATGGATAAACAATCTTTATCCCTTTCTTTCTTAAAGATAGAAGGAGATAGAAAGGAATAGGATTTCTATATCTTTACTTCCAGCAGGGTACTTAAATTACCATATAATGATAGTACTTACAAAAAAAGACTGCAAGATAATCAGTTGTCTGCCTAACTTTCTGGAACATCTTCCGATTTATCCTTTCAATATGATCAGTAAGTTCCATATTTTCAGGATTGGTCAGCCAATCCAAAATTTCTTCCTCATCGTCAATGTCCCCATCGTAATTTATGTACTTTCCTTTGCGAAAGTATGTAATACCTGGTGGGTTTCTATATCCATATTTTTTTGCCATCAATCGATCCTTCATCTGTACAATTTTAATGCCATATTCCGCAGCTTCATCATCAATCAATTCGATGTGTCTTAAAACTCTTGGAGTTTCTGGATCCTCCTCCTTATCTGGAATAATCAATATTTAATCATTCAATTGCTATATATCTCAATTATTACAACACTTCACTGATCTACAATAGTTTGGATCGAATTTCTTACAGAAAATAACGGCTAGGAATTCCTTCGTTTCGATGTATTTTGTGAGAGTTTCCCGATCAATTTCCTCTATACTCGCATCGTTTTTCTGCTTTACCATCCAATCCAGCACTTCAGCCTCGTCGAGTAGATTTCCTGAGTATAAATATGTAAACAGCTAATACTCTCAATTTTTTTAAGAATTGAGACTATGTTATAATTCATACCTAAAATATATAATTGATGCTCATCCGACTCACCTCAAGACATTTTTTTTCTACTCATTGTCTCGAAATTTTTATACTTTTTTAAATGCACATCAATGCTGAGAATCTTGTTCTGAAATGGCTAATCGATTAGTTCAATACTGATATTCTGTGAAAAGCTAACAATGTTGAATTAATATCAAAATTCCTACTATGAAATTATGTTTTTTGTAATTCTATTATTCGAGAATATATTCTAGGCTTCCTGTTATCATAAATAATTTCCACCAACTCTTAAATTCCTTTTTGTTGACAAGAATAATTCCTCCACTAACACGAGCATATGTTTCTCTGTAAAGGAATCTGTCATGTAATATGTGATCTACTCTTAGCATCAGCCAACTGCAGTACATGGAATGAGGTCAAACACTCCTAAGCTTCCAACACACGAAGAAATCAGTTTTGTGTTATGGCCTCAGAAGCGCAAGAGATCGCATTCAATAATATTGTTCTCTAATCAAAACCAGTCCTGGATACCGAAAAATTCATCTTACAACATAATTAAATATCTGACTTTCTTAATTCAAAACAAATTAAGACCTTCGAGAATATATCTAGAATAAAGTTCAAATTTATATTCAACATATGAATTAACTATATTAATAAAAATTGAAAACTTGTCTAAACTCTTATACATTAAAAATGTATAATCCGGAGGTTTAAATGATAGCTTGCTGATGTTGCAGACATGTTTTGATAATGCAGTGGATGAAGATTCAAAATTTATTATTTGAGTCACCCTTTGTCTGCATTACAAATTAAGTAAAAAAAAAAAGAGTAAAAAGGATATCGTTTGGTATTAGGAAATTTGTTTATTTATTGCCGTAACATGTATTTTTTCCTACATGCTGTAAAATCCATTTGATGTTAAAATTACATTACGGCGAGGGCGTGCACACCTTCTTTCCGCCCACCTTACAGATTCTTAATAGTGATCTAAATGAAGCCAAACTGTTTGAAATACGAGAAAAAGTGACAACGATTCAGTGAGTCTAATATGAAAATGAATGGTTATGAACGTCTTATACATACAATGAAGATTATGAGAAATTTTTTGTAAGAAAAAGGCTATAATAACAAAAATGTTTTGACCTAAGTATGTTATCACTTTTCCCCGAATAACGCGCACAGTTCGTGGTGGGCGAGGATTTTGTAAAAAAAAATGTCTGGACAGATTTCTATTTAGATAGTGAGATACACTAAACAAGTGAATAAATATCGGTGCAATGCATGTTTCCGCCAGTACCATTAACGATTTCGAACAACCTTCAAAACAGGACGTGAATTCAGTGTCAAACGTCAACTATGTTGAAACTTTAGCTGAAATACGGCCATTTTGAATTCTAATTTTGTTTGCTCACATGCAACAACATTAACACTACACTAGCGGGGACTAAATAATCATTCATCAATTTTACAGTATCAATGTCTCTCTCATTTTCCTCTCCCCGGCTGCAATTAGTTCGTACCTTATTTTCACACACATTCTATGGTTCTAGGAAAAGCAGAAGAGACACATGTAAAAATGTTTTAGGACGCATGCGTATATGACGTTGCACATATGCAAACAAGATAATTATTGTGCCAATTGCACAAATTCTAGCTCATATTACATAAAATTATATTTAAATTATGTTGAGTACCTTTATCAGGTTGACTAGAATAAATTCTTATCGAGATATGAAAGATAAGATTTACAAAATGAAGCAAATTAGTGGCAAGTTATTGGCAGCTGGATTTTATTCATGAAAAATAGAAGCGATATTATTCTCCACAAATAATTCTATGACTTATCAGTCTTGTTGTATTATGTGAAAAGATTTAGTGTTTATTTATTTTAATGCAGAGTGGAGATCAAAATTAAGCGGATTAGTCAAATGTGTAACTTAGAAATTTAGACAATGTCAAAATAGATTTATACAATTATTCAATATTCAACCCTTTCACAAACATAACTGAATAAAAATGATAACAGTTTGCTAGTAAAAAAAAAAATAAAAAAAAAAAAGAACAAACACTTTACATCGAGAAATGCTAACGTTTTATGTTTTTAACGATTGGAATTAGTGATGCAATAAATATTCAAGAAGATATGCTGTAAGCAATATTTTGTACATTTCAAATTAGAACATCGACTGGAAGGTGTACTTAAAATATTTCTTTTTCTCTGCCTTTAATGTAGAAATGAGTTTAATTAAAAGAGAAAACATTTTTGACTTAAATAAAAGATGATAACGAGGAAAATATGGATGAAAAGGATATTGCAAAGTCAAGAGGCTGATGATGATTTACGGGTAGACCAGTTAATAAGGATGTTAATTTGCGCAGAAAGAGGATTTGAAATTTCGTACAATCTGGTATTTAACTTGGTGATGTGATAAAAATATTTACCACATTTACGTAAATTATGCGGATTTATCGGCCTACGTTTCGTTTACTTGTTTAGAGTTGATTTCAATCAAATAAATGTATTCGAAACTCGGATGGCAACGGCTGAGGATGGAACAAATCTCTTCAACTGATGGTTTTAAATCCGAGATCAGTATTATCTATTCTGTAGACCTGCTATGTGCTGATCTTGAACTCGTTGGTATATTCTCCAATTGTTAGACCTTCATAAGATATGGTATTCCGGCAACAACTGCAACACCCGACAATCGGAAATTCACTTTTCAAAGCGGAAAATTCTCCATCCTTGTGAAACTCTTTCTCTCAAAATTAGTTTTAATTCCAACCAAACATAGGAGAAACTTATAATTACATCAATTTCAGAATTTCCAAAATATCTGGATTATTAATTTATATAACAGGGTGGCCACAAGATTCAATTTTTCAATTTCCCTCATATTTCCTTTATTTTCAGAAAAAATTCCCTAACAAAAAATTATTAAAAATGTGAATAAATTTTTAGTAATAGTGTAACTGAAATTTTTCAAAAATTTCGCATAAAATCATTTCTTAAATCTACTAAGATTCTACGGAATCTTTTAAAGACATTAAAATCTCTTAAAATTCGTTGATTTCCCAAAAATTAATAAAACCCCTTCGAATCCTGAAAAATTTTACGACAACCTTCGAAATCTCTTAAAATTCCTTAAAATTTCTAGACACGTCTTAAAATAACTTAAAATTCCAAAAAATTCCTTCAATTTTTTTAGTATTCCATAAAATCCCTTATAGTTTCTCTACTTCTATTAAAATTGTTCAAAATCATGTAAATTTTACGAAAAACTTTAAAATCCTTTAAAACCTCTGAAAATTTCATGTATCATAAACCTAAAATTCCTCAAAATCTTTTAAAAATCATAAAAATTTCTAAACCTCCTTAAAATTATTGGGAACTTATTGAAATTTTTTAAAATTTGCTGAAATCTCTTGAAATTCCTAGAAATATCTTTAAATTCTTTAAAGTTCCACGAAAATATTTAAAATCCTGTAAAATCCCTTAAAATCTTTTTAAAATTCGAAGAAATACTTAAAAGTTTCTCAAAATCTTTTAAAATTCGAATGTTAAAATTCTTTAAAATACGTAAATATCTTGAAAATTTTTTGGAAACCTCTTGAAATTTCTTAAAATTCTACACTTAAAAAAATTTAAGCAGAGAAGTTATTATTTCTTATAACATCTGAACGTATGCTTAGCTGGAAACGAACAAGGGAATATAGAAATATCCTTACATCTATCAAAGTGAATATCTTTAACATCTTGAACTGTTCAGGTGATATCGTATCGTTAGGCCTAGTTTTAATTTTTTTCCGTTAACAAAAGGTTGTTTTAGAAATCATAAAAACCTAGAGAAATCCTTAAAAATTCAATCAGGAATTTTAAAATATCCTAAATTCCAACAAATTAATATTCCTAGAAAGACCTCTTAACATCCTTAAATGTAAATTGTAATTACCACATCCACTGAAAATTTGTTGAAATTTCTTAAAATTGAGTGAAATCCTTTAAAATTTTACAAAATCTCTTGCACATCAAAAATATCTTCTGAAATTTTTAATTCTATAAATTCCTTTAACTTTCTTGAATATTTCTTAAATTCTTTTAAAATCACATGTAGCCACCCTGAATTCATATAATGAATTTAAATCGAGTCTAGGTGATATTTACCGCTTCCAAAAAATCCTTTCTTGCCTTTCTTCGAAGTCTCAGCTCGTGGTTTTTTCACATCGTCCTTGGAAGAAGCAGACGCCGACTTTTTGATGTCCTTTGGTGAAAGCTTATTTATTGGTTTCAGAGCCGGTGGTGCGATTGGAGTTGGCCTGATAGGTTTGCTTTCCCGCAACTTATTCTTTGTAATTGGGCTGACCTTAGCGACCTTGGTGCCACCCTTGACCTTGGCGGGACAGCACTGGTAAGACTCATAGGAGGGAATCTTGGGTTTCGCGCTTTTTGCTCCCATCCCGATGTAGAAACAGCCGTCGCCTGCAGTAAGCAAATACACGAATCAGACAAGAAGATTTTACAAGTGAAAAATTGGCTTTTGCACTATGCCGAAATTAATGATATTTAAAAAGAAACAAACAGATATTACGATAATGGGAAAAACAAAAAAGAGATAAAGGCAGTGTCACAGTTAAAGACTAAAAGAGAAAAAGGAAATTAACATGAAACGTTAGTTATGAGAACCTCGATTGAAGCGCAGAGACGAGTCACTATAATCCCAATGCGCAGCAAAAGCCAAACGTGCAAGTTTAGAAACAATATTTTCAGCGAGTCGATGACTCTCTGGAAATAGTAGGGAAAAATTTTAATGTAAAATACAAATAATAATAGTAGAAAAGATAGAAAGTGATATGAACATTGTCTTTCATTATCCTTAAAATAAGAGATAACACTCTTATTCTTTTCAAAATTTGCTCGAAAAATTTCAAGAGTTCAACTTTTAGAAAAAAAATAACTCTCTGCAGGCGACGGCTATTGCAGGGAACGATCGGCTCGCTTGAAAATATCGTCCAGCGTGATAAAAATGCAGCAGAATCTTAATAGCGCAAGTTTTCCGATGAAGTTTTATGCACCCATACTTTTTTATTTGTGAAAATGAAAAATTCACGAATCTAGAGCGATTCATCACGAAAGATTGTTCGAGAAAATTGGGATGTCATGCACCATGTAGGATTGACAAGGAATTTCAAAAACAACAGGAAGATGGATGAAATGTGGAATATTATAAAAATAGAAAAATTAGAAAGGAAGAAAATATAATTCAAATTAAGACTATGTGATATTTACCATAGAATATTTACCAACTTTATGCTCGCAATAAAAAATATGATTTGATAAAACTGTAGGTCATTTACTTTCCTGAATACGGAGGAGAGGTAAATCACCTAGTTTTAGCAAGAAATATTTATTATTATAAACATGAAGTTGAAGAATCTAAATTTTACTCATGATAAACAATCACACGTCCTCAAGGGAGATTCATGAAAAACGGAACAAACTATTCCGTGCGGATATATTTTCGTTCTAGCTCGACCTTGACCGATAGGTGAGTAGGTGTAGAACGAATCTTAATTTTTCATGAGAGGGAGGTTCGGTAATCTACATCTTTCATAGCTGGCTCAAGCCTATTTACACTGTGCACTTGCGTTGAAAATCAAAGAATCGATATTTCATTATTAAACTCTCGCTTTAAGAGAAAGCCTACCATATTTCGATCTCACGTGACTGTCACTTCACCTACAAAAAGCGCCGTTGCGTCTTTACCTGCATGTAGTTGTTTTTTTATAGCACTGTCAATCAGATTATCATCTTTTTCTGTTTCGTTTTCATCACTTTCGTCAGCTTCCTCAGAATCATCATCATCATCATCATCGTCGTCAAATTCTTTGTCGTCATCCTCGTCGTCATCATCATCATCATCGTCATCATTATTATTATCATTATCGTCATCATTATCATCATCATCGTCATCATCATCATCATCATCATCATCCTCATCCTCATCATCATCCCTTTCATAATTATCATCATCTTCTTCAGTATCATTATCTTCATCATCAGAATCATTTTCACTATCATTATCTTCTTCCTCTTCCTCCGTTTTCTCATCATCCGAATCCTCATCTGTTTGATCATCATCATCATTATCATCATTATTACTTGTATCGTCGTCACTATTATCATTATCATCATCATCCTCATCATCATCGTCACTTTCTTCACGAGAGTCATTGTCAAATTCGGAGTTTTCTTTCTTGTCATGCTCGTCATTGTCGTCGTCGTTCGTATCATCGTCGTCTTTATCATTACCTGTGTATGAATATTAGCAGCGGTCATGTAACAATAGCGCGTCCAATTTGTAAAAAATCTACTTATATGACAGTCGATAAAGTTATATAGCTATTAAAAACTTGAAGCAGAAAATTATAGAAAAAATGCACAGATTTAACCCCTCAACAAAAATTCATAAACGATGCGTACAATTGAACAAACAAAATTTTCTTGCTTGTAGCCTTGTGTAAGACGTTAATTTTGCGCAAAAAATGTAGTTGATCTAGGGGAGCGATAATTGAGAACATATCGTTAATCACTGAGCAGCTAAAAACAAGATAAATGTAATTTAGCCATTTGTGGAATTTTAGATCACCGATTGCGAGATTTAAAACATTCGCGACAAGTTTGAAAAGAGTAGAGAGAGTCAAAGAAGATAGTTGGATATTTATAGGAGAGGGTACATAGAGAAGGATTAGACAAGATAAAATTAAATACCTTCGGTGTTAGAGTTAACGAAAGCACAAATCGCATTATTTCGAGAATGCGGAATATATAAGAGTACTGAAACTCTTAAGATTCATAAGCATGCAATCTCGCGAATAGTATTCCAGTCTATAGTTTTTTTAAAAATGCGTATTACGTTTTAAATAATGCCCGTCACGAAATTTTAATTTACATTAAAAAAATAAGTTTATGAAATAGTTTACGCAAATCAGTATATCAAGCGGCGAAGCTGCTTTGCAGGAAGCCGTTTTAAAAAGTTTGTAAATTATTTTATCATTTTCTTTAGCTACACGCTTTCTTTTTCAGTACAATCACGGAGAACGCGAAGGAGGCAGAATAATTGGGGTAATCACGACCGCATGTGTGTTGTACTTGTAATCCGGTGGGATCGTCACAACTGAGACTAGCGTCACAACGAACAGTATGCCAGTAATAATAATCATCATCCTAAATGTTTCCTTACTTTTCTGTTCGATTAGCCATTCCAAAACTTCGTCCTCTTTCTTAAGATTACCTACAAAAGTCACACACAAGCGGATGAGCATTAAACCATTTCTATTTTACTATAACTTTAAATTTAAAAGTTGAGATCTGTATGATAATTGGGAATGTTTGTAGAATTTTATTTGATTAAAAAACAACAATCAGCAAATGATCGTTAGTAGAAATATTACTTTAAGATCCTCAAGATTCCCTGAATTCTTCTGAAATCCTTGAAAAATTTCTTAAGAGCGTTGGACCCAAGTGTTAAGCTCAGAATTCCATTCTCCATTTTACTCAATAAAAATTATAGATAAATATTTTTTTGTCTCTGTAGCACTAATCTTTTTTCAAAAATAAGACTGCGTACAGAGCAAAAAAATATTTCATTTCGATGCTTTTTACATAAAATGAAGAATTCAATGTCTAACTTCAAAAGTCAATATTTTTGTTTCACTCAAAAAATATTTGAATTCGATATTTTCTCTCTATGTGCGCACGATTCAAGTTAAAAATTAATTAATTCTATAGAGGGAAAAAATTAAAAATTAAATATTTTTTGAGTAAAATGAAGAAGTCGAATTTTTAGATTAGAACTTGACTCCAACACCCTTAAAATCAGTTGACAGTTCTAATGTCGATTCTGAAGAACAAATGACGAATATAAATTCAACCAATAGGTGAAAAGAGAATGTAATGTGGCTTCAGATTGAGAGATTGCAAAAATCTATTTTAGATATAAATACTTCCTCCCCAGTGGGCACAATATTTGGCGACGTCTTTAAGACATCATTACGACATTTTTACAACATCGTAAAGACATCCTATGTCAATGTCGTAAAAATGTCGTAACGATATCGTAAAGACGTCGCCGAATCCTATGACGTCTTTACGATATCACAAAGCCATCTTAAAGACATGGACATAGGATGTCTTTACGATGTCGTATAAATGTCTTAACGATGTCGTAAAGATGTTGCTAAATTTTGTGTCCACTGGGTCCTTTTTATAATAGAATTATTTTTTTCAGAATCAGAAAATAAACTAGCTAAATAATAAAATATTGCAAATACAGGGTGGCTACAAGATTTAATTTTTCAATTTCCATGACTTTTCCCTAATTTTCAGACAAGTTTCCCTGACAGAAATTTAATAAAATTGTGAATAAATTTTCAATAATAGTACTATTGCCATTTTTCAAAATTTGCTCATAACACATTAAATATTTTTAAATCTCTCAATATTCTACGGAATATACCCTAATAATTTGCTGGAATTTCTTAAAATTTTACGAGAATACTTTAAACTTCTTAAAATCCTTTACAATTCCACAAAGAACTTTAAAATATCCTAAAATTCTTTGAATTCCCGAAATTTTTTTAATATCAGAAAAATCTCTTGTAATCCCTTAAAATGATTAAAAATTTCTTAAAATCTCTAGAAACCTATAAAATCTCAAAGAATGTAGAAATTCTTTATAGTGCCTTAAAACCCCTGGAAATCTTCGAAACTCGTTTAAGTAAACTATAATGTATTATTATTAATAGATTTCCCTTACAAGTTCTTTTTTGGCTGATGTTTCCCTGACTTCCCTGACGTGTAGCCACCCTGAAATAATTAAGCCTAAAACTTACTGGAAATTTCAGTGACTTGTCAATGATTGAAATCGTGGAAATAGAGTCGCAAAAAATTTCCACTAATTCAATTAATCCTCCGAGACCAACGTGGAATCGTGGAACGTATAGAGCAATGTGGGGTGTCTGCACACTCCAGTCTGTTTTTTGCGTTTAAATTAAGTACCGGCTTTCAAGAAATACTGAGATTCAATCCCAAATACCTAGAATCAATGAAGCAACTATCCAGAAAAGTTTTCCAATAGCTTAGAAATTGTTTAAGAATTTATTGAATTTGTTATAAACAAATAATTGAGTGAAAATGAATTTATGGGGATTGACAGTGAGTCGTCAATTGATTCGCACTAAATATGAATCATCTATAGTCAAAAACCGTTTTTTAACTAAATTCATGAAAGACAATAAATAATTTGTTATTTTATAAACAAATTTTATACACAATTGGTCATATCAGATTTAGTCATTCAATAACAATTGATGCTTGTTTAAAAAAAATTTATTAAACAAATGTACAGTTTGGCTATTTTTAGGGGTAGAAATTTGGTTTCTGCAACGTAATGAACAGTAAATGACTAATTTTCTAACCTCTACGGAGCAACAATTTTAACAATTTTATCAATCAACTATTTTAATTGTTAAAAACAATTAAAATTTGCATCTGATTTTTTTATCATAAAATTCTTAAGACAATAAAAATTTGTTAATTAATTATGTTTAAACAATTATTAATTGTCATCGGTTGATAGCAAAGAGTGATTGGTAAATAATAAGATGCTAATAACATCATAGAAACGCAATTTTATCTCCAAAAATGCCTAAGACTATAAAAATTTGTTTATATAATTGTTGTTAACAATTTAACTTGTTTATTGTTATGTGAACTCCCTAAAGATTTAAACTAGCTGTGAAGTTGTATCAACTTATGTACTCATTCAATGAGCACTTTGCTTCCTGTAAGCAAATATGATTTGCTTCCTCATAGAGGAAGCATTAAGCATTCTTTACATCATCATTAAATTCATTTTCGAAAATTACAATTAAACACAAATTTTGTATTTTTCAATGAAATTTATTAATCTTATAGGTCAATCGATTCGCCTCGACGCAAGGACACAAGGAATCTTTATTTCCCTTACGTCAGCTTCGAACTTTGAATATTAGAGAAGTTATAGTTGTTAAACTAATTTTTCAAAATTAAATAGAACCATAACTTTCTTATTTCTCAATGAAATGCATTAATCATACAGGTCAATCG
>UCOK01016157.1:0-49791 GCA_900474325.1 Synergus umbraculus
ATATATATATATATATATATATATATATATTTGCTACAGGGCATGTTATAAGCATCGCACATCAAACTGTTTAGATAATTTAATTAACATGGATTATTAGTGATTATTATCCACCTATTAGTGAAACAAGTTTTCCTCAATTTTCACACATGATTAGAAATGTTATTGTAACTGAATGAATTTCAATGAATAGGTTTTTTGATAAAAAAATGAACAATGTTTTGATGTGTTGGAAGTTTTGATGCATTAGAAGTTTTCATGTATTAGATTTTTTCATGTATTAAAAGTTTTCATGTATTAGAACTTTTGATGTGTCAGAAGTTTTGAATGTTCAATGATACAAATCCGTTTCGTAATTTTGCACAATTGCGTGATTCTCTAGCAACAAAAGTACTCTTCGACATTGATTTATTTATAGTAGGCGGAAGATCAGTCTATAAATAAAATCAGTACTCGAAAGTGGTCGTTTAGACTCTTTAGTTGCATGATTATGTTTGCAGACATGTAGATTGTAGACATATTCAGGTCGTGTGACAGGGTGTTTGAACTATCGTTTATCGCGGAAACTGCTCGTTAAATTTCGATTTACAGGCTATGACGCATTGCTTTGCGCATTTTATTGCATTTTATATATACCTGTAGAGAGGAAAAGCATATCAACAATCAAGGATTTTTTTTAATACCTTTTGTAACTGACTCAGATTAGCACAAAAGCGTTTTCTAGGCGCGACTGATCGCATAAGAAACCTTAGTACGCTCGACAAACTTTTATTGGTCCTTCCGTCTACAATGAAACTTTTATTGATCAATGTTTGTACTACAGAAACTCATTTTGAAATACTACGTGACTAGAATTTGCTTTAATTTGATTCTATCAGAATCTACATGTGTAAAATTGAATTTCTGTGTGTTTGTGTGTGTATGTTTCGAATAAGATTACACAATCTTCAGGTGATTAGAATCAGATTTTTTCCGACGCCAGAAATCTGGCCTGCGGGCTTTTTAAGATTTTTTCAAACTTTTTTCTAACTTTATTCTTTTTTTTTTTACTTTTTTCTTTATTATTATTATTTTTTTTTATTTCAATAACTGTTAGACATTATTTTTAATTGGAATCTTCTTAATTCTTTTGAAATATGAACTTGCAAAAATTTTTAAACTCCTAGGATCCTTTTTAATTCCTTACATTTTTTTTTTGTCTTTTCGAATCAATATGTTGAATCAAATATATTGAAACCCCTTAAAATTCCTTGGAATTCTTTCAAATCTTTCAAAGTTTTTTTAAATCTTCTAAAATCTTGTGAAATATACTTTGAAAATCCCTTGAAACTTCTTAAATTCTCTTGAAATGTTTTAAAAAATATTTACTCCTAGAATACTTTTTAATTCCTTAAATTTTTTTAAAACCTCTTAAAATCTTTTAAAATCTTTAAAATATATTGAAATCCTTTAAAATTACTTGGAATTCTATATAAAATATTTTAAAGTTTTTTTTAAATCTTCTAAAATCTTGTGAAATATATTTTTAAAATCCCTTTAAATTCCTTAAATTCTCTTGAAATCCTTTATAAATTACTATGCAATATTATTTTTATTGAAAAAGTAAAAATTATGTAAAAAAAACCCCGGTTTTCTAAATCTGGTCATATTCTAAGAAACAAATGCCCTTAAAATATTTTGAAATCCCTTAAAATTCTTGTAAATCCTTTAAAATAATTGTAAATTCCTTGCAATTCATTAGAATCACTTGAAATATCTTGAAATCTCTTCAAGTTCCTTGAAGTTTCTTAAAATCAGTTAAAATGTCTTGAAATCTATTGAAAATTCTTGAAACCTTTTGAATTCCACTGAAATTTCGTATAATCACTTGGCATGAATTTTGAAATCTCTTAAAATTCTCTGAACTTGCAGAAATTCTTTTTAAATATCTTAAAATCCTATAAAATTTTTTATTCCCTTAAAAGCTCATGAAATCCTCTAAAATGACTTCAAATCTTTTTTTTTTTCTTTTAAAAATCTTTTGAAATTTCTTAAAATCTCTTGAAATCCCTTAAAATTCCTTAAAATCGGTTAAAATTGCTTGAATTCTCTTAAAATCCTTTGAAACTTTCTGAGATTCTTTAAAAACTTTTTAAGTTTCCCAAAATCCCATGAAATTCTTTAAGATGTCTTCAAATCTTTTTTTTGTTCTTTTAACAATCTTGAAATTTCTTAAAATCTCTTAAAATTCCTTAAAATTCCTTGAAGTTTCTTAAAATCGATTAAAATTGCTTGAAATCTCTTAAAATCCTTTGAAACTTTCTGAGATTTTTTAAAGTTTTTTTAAGTTTCCCAAAATCCCATGAAATCCTTTAATATGTCTTCAAATCTTATAAAATTTATAGAAATCTCAGGATTCGACCATCTTTTTTATATCTCTTTCAAATTCTGTTAACAATTTTTGCAAATTTCTTTAAATCTCATGAAATTCCTTAAAATATCATAAAATTCCCTAAAATCACTTAAAGTCCTATGAAAAACTTTAGAAATTCTTTAAAGTTCCTTGAAGTTTTTCAAATCAATTAAAACGTCTTGAAATCTCTTGAAAATCCTTAAAGTCTCTTGAATTCTTTTCAATTTCATTGAAATTCCTTATAATCACTTGACATAACTTAAAATCTCTGAAAATCCTTTGAAACTTTCTGAGAATCTTTAAAGTCTTTTTAAATTTCCCAAAATCCCATAAAATTACCCAGTCTCTTAAAACTTCATGAAATCCTTTAATATATCTTCAAAATCTTATAAAATCTATTGAAATCTCTAAACCGTATTATATCTTTTTGATATCTTTAAAATTCTTTTAACAATCTTGTAAAATTTCTTAAAATCTCATGAAATTCCTTAAAATTTCTTTATCGAAATTCCTTAAAATATCTTAAAATTCCCTAAAATCACATGAAATCTCTTGAAATTCATTAAAATCACTTGAAATTCCTTAAAAAATTCTATAGTCATCGCCGGTAAAATTCCGGCTGTTAAAATCTCTTCCATATTTTTTTCACTTGAAATGAGCTTTAGCGTTAATTGTGCTACACAAAATATTTTAAACACGCGGAGAAAAATGGAATGAATGAAAAAATGAAGGATTACATGATACTATATTATATTATATTATATAATACTATATTTATATTATATTATGACATGTAATACATTTAATACATGACTAAATCAGCATAATTCTCTGAAAAATAAATGATTGAAAGAGATTTATGACCATTAGAGAATGAATGGAGAAAGAATGGTCCTTCAAATAGCGAGATTACTCAATCTGACCTTTTTCTTGAGCAAGTGTATAAAGCATATCGTGCTATTGTTGCACGCAACTTGCGCACAAATGCACACCTGCGGAACGCAGGTAAATAAAGCGTTAACTGTATGCAGCCACTCGACTATCACCGTTAGTCACTATGCAGTGTTGCTATGCATGTTGAGAAATCGTCATTGTGATGTCGATGGTAGCTAATAATCATCTGCTTATTGCTTAGTTCCTCTATACATCAGTCCACGCAGGCCTTACCCATGAATTTCTTATGTAGGTAGTAGTAATTCATAAAATGCCGGGTCATGCTCACCACATATTTATTATTGATCCCAGTAATGAATTATTCTCTCTTAAAATCCCTTAAAATCTTTAAATATACCTTATTACATAATAACATTAAAATTAAATATATACCTACATTATGCATATTAGGAAATACTCGCAAATAAAGCTGCTAATAAAGCTTTTGCAAATTTAATACTACATGTATATTTTATACATGCATGGATAATATAAATTGAGATATACTGAGTGCACTTAACATCCGTGTGAAAATTAATTTGTAATATGCGGATGTTGATTAAAAGCCACACATACCGCGATTGCATTCCGCTGTGCAGACATAGAAATTATCGATTCTGACCTCGAATTCTGAACAGTATTTATACTCTCGAGAAATCGATTGGCTGATTGACATTAAGGTACATTTTCTGCAGATATTTTAGCAGTACAATGTAATTAAAAGAATAGTTAAAGTGGTTTTTACTTGTAAAACTATAATTTCGTTTTTTTGGTGGTTCATGCACAATAATTTCGTGTATGGTACATGTAATGCCTGAAATAATGAAAGAATGAAAGACATTAAGAATTAAAAAGAGAGTGATATAAATTAGGAGAAAGAATGGTCGGCGGAAAGAGAGCGAGAGTAGAAATGAATGAGCCGGCTCTAAATATAAGCCACCTTTCATACAACAGCATCTTTCTTCATTTTCTCTCTTAGAGGCCGGGGCGTTGCCTGTCTGCTTGTCCGACTGTCGTCGAAGTACGTCTATAAGCGCCACTTTAATTTTAAACTTGACTTCCTAGAAAGCGTAGTTTCTAAACGAATAACAAAAAGTTAAATTAGCGGAATATTACTTTTTTGTCGTCGACTTATTCGAGTGTCCTTCCGTTATTAAATTCTATGATTTATTGCATGATGTCTATTATATGTCTTCCACTTCCAGTTCGTGTGAAGAGATGTTTCAAAAGCTCGCGGAAGCTATAAAATTTATAACTCAATGACATTCGTAAACATTCACTGCAGAGAATTATTTATACTTTTTATATTTTGAATTTGATTTCTGCAAGCGAGATACGAGTAAATTTATAAACAATGTAAATTATGAAACACTTTAGTGTTTTCGGTGTATATAATATAATCTAGTCATTTATTTGGGTTTTTATACTTCATGACAGTTTCAAGGGATTACTAAAGTGTTTATGTAGCTCTAAGCACACATATTCATCTTCATGGCCAACCTTTCACTTTGAGTTTGCGTAATTACGTGAATTAGGATAAATGGATTGGAGTCGAGATTGCAGTTGTAGAAATTGCAATGCTGCGAATTCGAGCCATAGAAGGAACCCTTAAAGGAACTTGTCTTTTTCCTATAAGTCTATCTATGTTTTCAACAAATTTTAATCTCTTCTATACATTTTCTCTGTTTTTTTTCACTTTTAACTTATTAATTTAAAAATATTGAGGATTATGATACTATTTTAAAGTTTTCAATCTTAATTAATCTGAGGTCCATTCAAAATCAATCCGAACTTTTGTTCTGACCGAATTCGCATTTTTCGGATTGATTCGGATAGATCGGATTGATTCGAATATACCGGATTCATGCGGATTGATTCAGATAGACCGGATTCATTCTGATTGATTCGGATAAACCGGATTCATTCCGATTGATTCGGATAGACCAGATTCATTCGGATAGACCGGATTCATTCGGATTGGAAGTTCTGATTTACCGGATTGATCGAATTTATTCGGATTGAAATTTCTAATTGTTTCGGATTGTCCAGAATCATTCGAATTGAATATTTGAATTAATTTTGATTAATCGGATTGATGGATTCATTCGGATTACGAGTTCGGATTGATTTTGTGTGATTTTGATTTTTTCTGATTAATTTGGATTGAAAACTTCCTCTTTGGATTAGATCGGAATGAAACTGTTTCGGAGACAAATTACGGATTATTTCGGAAAATTTCCGATTTATTCAGAATGAATTTGAAAATGAATACAAAAGAACTTTAGCCCACTTAATTTCTTGTTTACCCAACTCTATCTTTTCCAATTTCTTTCTTAATATCTGCTATATCTTCAATCTCCTCATTTATCTCTCGTCTATCCATTTCTATCCCTTTCAATTTCTTCGTCAGTATAAAAACTAATGGTAGAGATTGAAAAGGATAAGCGTGGAATTAGATTCTAAATAAGGTAATATTATTTAATTCAAATGATTAGTGAAATAATAGATATGGATCGTAAAGTAAGGATTGAAAATGGTAGGTTGTTTGCAAAAGGGATAGAAAAAGATTGAGGTGGATAGCTGGATGATAGAGAATTATTGGGGAATATTGGGATATTTTTTTCGTTTTATATTTCAATCCCGAAGATTGAAAAAGATTCAAATAGATAAATAGTTAAAATAGTTATTTTATCCTGGAGTTGACGCTCGGATTAAGAATTAACAAGGATTGAGAACTTCCTTCGGATTAAATCGGAATGAAATAATTCGAAAACAGATTCCGGAATGATTTGGAAAATTCTCTGCTGAAAGTAAAGAAATAAAATCCTATCCCTTTCTATCTCTCGCCTATCCCCATTTATCTCTTTCTATCTGTCTATCCCTTTTTATGTCCTCGTCAATCTCAATTCGCTACTACTTCTTTCAATTGCCACGTCTCTATTCCTTCCTATTTCTCGCCTATCCCTGTGTATTCCTTTTCTATAATCCCCTTATCAATTTCAATTCACTTCTATCTCTTTCAATCCCCATTTCTCTATTCCTTCCTTTTGTCGCCTATTCCTGTTTATCCCATTTCTATAATCCCCTTATCAATTTCAATTCACTCCTATCTCTTTCAATCCCCAATTCTCTATTCCTTCCTATCTCCTTAACAAACACAATTCGCTTCTACCTCTTCCTAATCCTCACTTTTCTATTCTTTCCTATCTGTCGGCTATTCCTGTCTATCCCTTTTCTATAATCCCTTTATCAATTTCAATTCACTCCTATCTCTTTCAAACCCCACTTCTCTATTCCTTCCTATATCTCGCCTATTCTTGTCTATCCCATATCTGTAATTCCCTGATTAATTTAAATTTCTTCCTATCCCTTTCAATCCTCACTTCTCTATTCCTTCCTATCTCTCGCCTATTCCTGTCTATCCCTTTTCTAAAATCTCCTTATCAATTTCAATTCGCTCCTACCTCTTTCAATCCTCACTTCTCTATTCCTTCCTATCTCTCGCCTATTCCTGTCTATCCCTTTTCTAAAATCTCCTTATCAATTTCAATTCACTCCTAACTCTTTCAATCCTCACTTCTATATTCCTTCCTATCTCTCGCCTATTCCTGTCTATCCCTTTCTTATAATCCCCTTATCAATTTCAATTCACTCCTATCTTTCTCAATTCACTCCTATCTCTCTCAATCCTCACATCTCTATTCCTTCCTATCTTTGCCTATTCTCGTCTATACTTTTCTACCTAATTGTCAATCAGAATCGCTCTTATCTCTTTCAATCCTCACTTCTATCCCTGTTGGAAGTGAAAAGATAGAAAAGGATAAAGATTTTCTATCCCTCCCAAGTGTACGCTTCGCATCCATGGATTGCAAAAGGGATATAAAAATATTAGCGTAGATAGGCGTGGTTAGACGTGGATAGGCATGAATAGACGAAGGATACAGAAAGATAGGAAGATGGAGATTGAAAAGGAGAGATTATTCTAGAGATAAAAATAAATTGGCATGGATAGGGAAGGATACATTTGGATACATTTTTCCTTTCTATTTCAATCCTGAATATTGAAAAAGATTCAGATAGATAGACTTTCTATCTTTTTACTTCCCTCTCGTCTATACTCGTCTACCTTTTTTTCTTTGTTAATCTCAATTCGCTCCTATCTCTTTTAATCCTCACTACTTTTAATTCCTTTCCATTTCTCATCTATTCTATCTATACCTTTCTATCTATAGCAGATAGACTCAGGGATAGGAAGAGATAGATATTATCAGACTCAGGGATAGAAAGAGATATATATCACCGGACATAGGGATACAGTGATAGATAAAAAAAAGATAGCGTTTTGGGGATGCTAAATGAATACTTTGGATAGAAAAGTTCTATCTCTTTCTATTCCTTTTTATCTCTTTTTATCTCCTTACTGTCAGCAGGATTTCGCATTGGTACGGAATGAAGTGGGATTCAATATAAAAGTCCCTTACGATATAGTAAACACCGTTTAAAGGTCTCCCCTCTCTAAAGGAGAATTTTTTCTTTGTTTACATCCGAATGACGCATTTTGGCGTGTCATAAAGGTGAATTGGGGTTTCCTGGGTGAAAGAAAGTTTCGGTTGGACTCGAGTGGACATTATTAATACGGGCCTAGGTCACGGGCGGCAGATCTTGGTTAGTGCCGGCTAGTTAGTTCACAAGAAGGCCAGTGGCCGCGCTCATGCTCACTATAAATAATCATGGCGCGGGGATGTCCAAGTATAGACCGTTGGGATGATGCCAGCCTGCGAGGAGGCCTCAGCTATTTCTGATTCTGTCGCCGCCAGCGGTACAACGCGATGGACACTCTAATCAAAATTGCGAGAAACCGGTGTAATTTTTTTTTTCTATGCACCTTTTCACCCCTCTTAGTTCCATGAAGCCACCCTCTAAATATGGCACTAGTCGCAGTTAAGGAGCGCCACCGTCGTTTGTCATAATGATTTTACGAATCCGAGGGTGACTCGCTTAATAGATTAAGTTAAGTGGTCGCTGACTTCGGTCACGATTCATACGTAGGCTTTGCTTTCGAGTTTTTATTTTTGTCGAGGAAAATAAAGACATTCCTTTCTTGAAATGACAGTGTTCGATCTTGAGCGGCGAACCTGGGAAGTTCCAAATATGTTGTGTTAGGAATTGTAGCGCCCTCGCTGCGATAGAATTTTTTAGTATGAAAAACCCGAGATTTTTTTTATTTGAAACCAGAAATCGGAAACTTTCGATTGAAGAGAAAGTAGTTGAACCAGTTTCAATTTTTATAACAAATAGATTTATTGCTGGTTGGTTTAAAAAAATCTTTGAGCGTTGGAATCCAGTCGGCAATTTTTACTTATTAATCAGTGAAATTTCGTACTGATTTAAATTGGTAACTTTTTTGTTATTGATTCAAATGTATAAATTGATAGAAGTTCTGGAAAAGAGTTCCTGAAAATGATTTTGAGCACTTGAATTCAAATTAGTGATGGGATATCGAAATATCGAAAATATCGATAATCAGCGTCCGATATATCGATATTTACAAAACGATATATCAAAGTCAATATTGATATTTTTTTTATTTATTTAAAACTTACTTATTTCTCCCAAATTATTTGAAAATATCGATATATCGATGATATCGATGTTTAGTTTCCGATATATCGATATTTAAAATATCGATATATTACAGTAGTAAGAGCGGAAAATTTCAGACAGTGAAACAAATCTTACGTAGGCAGACGAGCTTGACGATTTTATTTGAAGACTTCCGCGTATAACTATTTTGTTGTTTATAAAATGTTCTCTGACAAATAGAGTAAATTTTTAAATTTAAATCTTTTACATCATTTTTAAACTCGATTGTGCCCTATTATATTTTAATCGACTGAATTATTAATTCGAACTTTCAATCTGAATAAATTCGGTCCATCCGAATTATTCAGTATCATACGAATTGATGCGGATAGACCAGATTAAACCGGATTCATTCGGATTGAAAAACCAGATTGACCGCATTCATGCGGATTAAAAGTTCTGATTAACCGGATTTATTCGGATTGAACGTTCTGATTCATTCAGATTAATTCGGATTGGCGGATTCATTCAGATTTATTCAGAAGAAAGGTTCGAATTGCTTTTGAATGGGTTTTGGATTAATTCGGATTGAAATTCATTTTGAACCAATACGAATTTTTCCGAATCATTTCGGATTGTAATCTGACCTAATCTGGTCAATTCGAATCAATCCGAATGAATCTGGTGTATCCGAATCAATCCTGATGATTCCGAAAAATTCGGATATAGGATTAATTCGGATTGATCGGATTTATTCGGATTGAAAACTTCCTTCGGATTAGGTCGGAATAAAACTGTTCGGTTCGGATACAAATTTCAAAAGTATTCAGAAAAGTCAATTTTTTCAAATAATATAAAATCCATTTCTAGGGATTTAGAGTGATATTAAAATTTTTTAAAGAATTTTAAATAAGTTAAAAAAATTTTTTTAATTTCAAGAGATTTCAAGTGATTTTAAGGAATTTCTAAAAATTTTTAAAAGTATTTGTTGAATTAATCGATTAAATATTACTAAGTATATGAAAAAAAATGTTTTTGGATTTTATAAAATTTGTTAAGTCTCTTGAACTTTTCTGGAATTTATTGAATTCCCTCGAAATCCTGTGAAATCTTTTGAAATCCTTTAGGATCACTTAAAAAATCTTGAAACCTGTAAAAATCCTGGAATCTCTTGAAATCCTGAAAAAAATTAAAATCCCTCAAAAGCACTCGAAGCTTTTTGACATTTATTAAAAATCTTTTTGAATTTTTTAAAATTTGTTAAATCTCTTGAAATATATTGATTTCTATAAAATCTATCTTTTGTAATCCCTTTAATCCCTTTATGTAATTAAATATTCTACTTTTTTAATAATTTCTGATATTTTATACAATAAAAAGTTAATAACATGTTTACAAAAAAACATTTTCGAGATGCAGTGTTGTAATTTAAATTGAGGGGATTGAACTTTCATTTTTATCGTGGACCTGGTTATATTTAGTATCGAGGAAGCAAATGCCAAATTATATTGGATGGATTGTTTATCAGCTTTTATTTACTAATTCATATATATTGTTTTATATCCTAATTACATAAGCACAAGTCTAAATGATTTAGATGAGTTATTAAAATATATTTATTTATTTATAATTTTATGTCACTGTTGATTAAATAATTAATTATTTATTATAATTAATTAATTAGTATAATTAGTTGATTATTATAATTAATTAATTATCATTCAACATTTTTTAATTTAAAATAATTGAACAATTATCATTTTAAATTTACAGAAATGAAATTTAACATAAGTAATTTAACATAACTAAATAAGTATTTCTGAAAAATAGAAAAATATCTCAAAGGGATTTAAAATTCTGACGATTTTATCATAATCTGCCACTTGTCACAAAAAAAACAGTAATATCTACTTTAATACATCCAAATATAATTATTTACAAGATCTAAAGATTCACGCACTATTTTCTTAAATTCAAATTTTCGCGCCATTAATCATGCGGCATCGATATGCGCGAAAAATATTGCGCACTAGATTTTCTCCAGTACAGACTATACCGCCTTCGGCGTAACTTTTATCATTGTCATTTCGGTCAGTTTTACTTTTTGGAGCACAATTTCCTCACCTTTCAACAGTTGCAGTAAAATATGGTAAATTAGAATTTTAATAATACCACAAACCTTGTAGAATTTAAATCATAACATATAAATATAATTAAAGAATATCAGTGTTTTACAATTCCGGCTGCTCGCAATGTTTCTAACCTGAATTCGGTATTATTACTTTAAATGGAATATGTTTGACAAAGGGCGTAATCGCGACAGGTCAGTGATGTGTGCGTCTAACTAACTGATAAAGTGGGTGAGGTTTTTAATTCCCGGGTGATATCATCGTCAGTCTATTTACGCGAGAGGATCTCTATTTGTCATAGTATTTTTTTGAAAATCGAATACATAGCGCCTAGTGTAAGTGACAGAATATCTTTGGTGTCAGGAAGAATTGATCGAACAGCTTTGTAATTACTCTTGTCGCCTTGCCAATTTGGCAGGCGAGTTGTCAATGAAAATCGATCCCAAATTATTCGGGTTAAAGGGCATCAGCCGATTTGGAAGCTTGCCGAATCTAAATATCAATCGATCATTTGCTCCTCAGTCGTTTTCTAACCGTGATCTTAGCAACAGGACACGTTTACCTCCAACCTTTTGTTTTTCCAAAAAGAAAAAATCTCAGTGACATAAAGTTTCATCTCAAAAATTCACTCAGAAAAAGTTCACTCCACAAGTTGTATTTTTCACAGAACCAGTGTTAAGTGAATTTCAGTTTTAAAAATCTAAAGTATAAGTTTGTAGTGACTGATAAGCTGTGGCTAATTTCTAGTTGGAATAAAATCTTGGAAATATTGTCTTTTAGCGTCGCGCTTTGATAAGATTAAATAGAGTGATTACAAGCTGTTCGATTTACAATGTCCCGAAGAACTTCCCTGTCTCGACAAAACTCAATGTCCTCCCGAAGAAGTTCGGGAGGCTCTCGACGAACTTCCATTGATTCCCGACCTTGGAATAATTTTCAGACGTCCGCATCGACCAAGACAACCACCATGACGACGGCAGCGAAGCTTTATGGAAAGGACTTAAGTGAATATGATGACGTTGATGTGGACGAGCTATTGTCACAACTCACACCTGAGGAGATCAACATCCTCGCCAAAGAAGTTGACCCTGACGTAAGTGCATATATGATAGAGAATTGTTTATTTAAATATACTTGTTGCTAAATGGATTTGTTGTTCTTTCAGGACAGTTTTATGCCACCCTCGCAACGTTGCAGTTACGAGTGCGACAAAAGTCCTACGGGGCCGCTAAATCGAAAGAAACTCATTGAACACATTAACAAACAAGCTTTGGAAACGCCCGATATTCCAGAACTCAAACCTTATGTACCTGGTGTCGTCAGAGGGAAGAAAGTAAGTTTAATTTATTTGAAACAGCTTTTGTTTTCTGATCTGTGTCCTGTGAATTTAAATCTGGCAAATTTACATTAACATTTACGTGTTATTTAACGTACAGCAAATAAATTCGAATATAGTAGGCCAGGATGTTACATTGCATGGCTTTAACCCACCTTAATTGTCTTTCATCACATTGTTTATTGAAGGAACATTACTCTTGAATGCGAACTAACACTTGTTCTCGTAAATTGGCTGCGTTAAACTTTATGACGTATTCCAGGGACACTGCATTTTTCCTAGTTTATAACTTCATATTGAAATTTGTTAATTTTTAATCATGTTGACGGTCTATTATTAAGTTTTTAAAAATATTTAAAGTTATTAATTGTAATTACATTCTGGAACTTATTTTTTCAGTGGGTTCCACCGCCACAGGACAACATAAAAGAAAAGGAAGCAGATGAACAAATTGCCATTGACCTTGGGGACGAATATGAGCAGGCCTTAACAGATGCTACTCAAGAAGAAATCATCGATCTTGCTGGTGAATATAAATTAACTTTACATAATATTCATAAAAACATGATCTCTGAAATTTGATTTTTGTAGGTTTCATTTATAAAAATTTTCATGTGAAGAATAATAATACGGATTTATTCTATGAAATCAAATTTTACATGGTGTCATTTTGTCTTGAGAAGTTTTTTTTAAAGATATTTTGAAAGTATATGTGAATTAAACAATATTTTTTATAATTCGAGACATTTATAATGATTTTAAAGGATTTCAAGATATTTAAAGTAATTTTAAGGAACTTCAAGAGCTCTTCAGAAATTTACAGAAGATGTAAAGGATTTTAAAGAATTTCAAGGTATTTTAAGGTATTATAAAATGTTTTAAAAGATTTTTAAGTATTTCGAATGAATTCCAAAGAGTTAAATACGTTTGATATCTTTTAAAATTCCTTAAAATCACTTAAGATGTATTTAAATCTATTGTACACTTTCGAAATCTCTAATTCCATAAAATCAAATGAAATTTATTAAAAGTACTTTAATACATTGAAATCTCTTCCATTTTCTTGAAATTTTTCAATATCACTTAAAATATTTATAAATCTCTTTAAATTTCTTAGAATTCTTTAAAATCTTTTAAAATTAATTAAAATTCCTTAAAATCATTTTAAATGACTTGAAATCTCTTGAAATTGCTTAGAATCTCTGGAAATCCCTTAAAATCTCTTGAAATTCTTTAAATTCCTTATGTTTTCTGTAAAATCTTCAAATCCCGTGAAATTTCATAAAATTACTTAAAAATCCCTTAAAATTCCTTAAACTCTCTTGAAATCCCATAAAATCACTTGAAAGAGTAAATTTCTGCTAGTTTCAATAATAAAAAGTTGATGAAATCTTAAAAAAAATATTAAATTCCACCTAAATTAAGGTCAAGCTTAACGATAAAACAATATTAATCAATGCTTGAATGATTTCAGCAATTCTTGGATTCCATTCCATGATGAATCAAGATCAGTATCATGCATCACTTCTAAACTCGGGGCAACCCGTTGGTATGGGCTGGGATGGAATTACGAAAGCCAGTCAACCTAAGGCATATCCCAACGACCCTCCCAATGACACAGATGTCGACGAAACTATTAGGAAAGTTCGAGAAGACGATCCTTCGTTGGTTGATTTGAATTGGAACAACATTAAGGTACGAAAACTAGTACTCCAGTTTTTGAGCATTGAAAAATTTGTGAACAATTCGATCATGTGGTATAATGAGAAAGATTCTGAACAAGAAAGGGACAAATAATTTAGTCAGATACACAAAATTGTATTAACTTATTTTAAAAATGTTTATCTTATTTTACAGAATATTTCAGATGAGAAGTTCATGCAGTTATTCGAAGGGATTGAAATGAACACGCACCTCGAAACCTTGAGTTTGACGAATGTTGGACTCACAGACAAGACTGCCCAGAGATTATCAGAAGCTATTGAGAAAAATTCTACCCTTAGAGTACTGAAGTGAGTTTACCTTCTAGATTCTAATTTTCATCAATATCAATTACAATGGAACTTTACTTTGTAATGATAGACAATTTTGCTTGAATTTCTAACTTTTTACGATTCTTTCTTTTACAATTCATCAATTAATATTAATTAAATTTATCTGTTTCTTTCTAGTGTTGAAACAAATTTCATTAGTCCGCCTGTGATAGTAAAACTCGTCAGAGCGCTTCTCAAAACGAAGTCGATTGAAGAGTTCCGGTGTTCGAATCAGGTAAACATCGTTAACAGTTCTTCTACTTAAATCCTTTGATGAAAAAGAAGTAAGATTTCATTTTTTTCCTTCACAGAGGTCACAAGTTTTGGGCAACAAAATTGAAATGGAAATTACACACCTCGTAGAGCAAAATCCCACATTACTGCGACTTGGGCTTCACCTCGAATTCAATGATGCCAGACATCGGGTCGCTGCACACCTACAACGCAACATCGACAGGAGTGAGTACTTTGGTCTTATAATTCTATTATTAAGAAGTTAATTAATAGAGATAGAGATTAATTTAGATTCTCCAGTTCAACATTTTACTTGGAACTTTAGTAAGTCCAAGATTATTATGCTAAAATGTTTTCTTTCAGTTGGATAGAGCTCCTAAAAAGATAAAAATATCTACACATTATTTTTTTTTTTCTTTACCTTAAATAATAAAATATTTGTGATTGACAAACTCTAGTGAGAAAAAGTGTGCAGCAGGAGGTATCTTATTATCCCGTCCAGCTGCTCAATTGTCAAGTTGTATTACAGTGTGGATTTATAATGTATTATCTGACTTCTTCCTCAGCGACTTTATTTTATTTACGACGCACTCATGTGACATTTATTAGCTACTCGATTAATGTCTGTGAACATTATAAATTCTACTCGACCGGACGTTACGACTTGTACGGTTTACGACTAATTCTGTGGAAAAGCTTCCTTTACATGATTTAAAGCATACGATTTTTCTCATAGATGGAAGCCACTGTATGGGAGATTTTGAAGACTATGCGACCAAATGCTTCTAAGCCTTCATTATTTGCTTCGTAGTTTCACCTAGCGCTTTAGTTGCCAATCACAACTCATCCTATCATCCCGCTATATTCACTCATTTTTTTCTCTAGCTAGCGGCATTGAGGTAATTATGGAACCCCAAGTGTGCCAGATCCCAAATGAAATTATAGATATCTTCCCTTTGACATCACAAATTCAAGCAAAAATTGGCAAAAAATATAAGTGTTTACACATTTTCTAAATTTTATAGATTCGGTCTTAAACACTCTCCTTTTCTCAAGATTGCAAGAATTTTATAATTCTGTTCAAAATTTAGTTCCCCCTTTGTCATCAGTTTAAAAATTTCAAATTGAAAGACTAAAAATAAAGCTGGGATATAAATCCTTAACTCAGTAGTTTGTTAAAAGTAATTTTTTTCCAAATTGTAAAAAGTACAATTTAAAAAGATCATTCTATAGTTTTAGAAGTTTTTAAATGATACTCTCCATTTTCCCGCTTCATGTTTGTGTTTTCTGACATTTACCGGACACTACACTACAAATCTACTCTTTTTAAATTTTAGAATAAAAATTTGCAATAATGTCCATTTAAAAGCCTTGCATTGGGTATTTTAAATAAAAAGCACGACGTATTTGTTCCATATTTCGAATAACAACGTCGATATGTAATTTTCGATGCAAAAATCAGTTAATTGGTATATTTGTCTCGTTAGTCTGTCGTGTGGAAGCTTTGGCACGTGCAAAGACTGTAGCAATCGGTGCAGGTCCTGGTACTTTCTCTGTTCTTCCTGAAGATGCTTTGAAAAACAGAACGTAGCGCTGTTTGGGCGCAGTGAGTAAAACAAATCAAAACAATTCCCTTTTTCCGTGATTATTTGTTAGTTTTAACACTAAATTTTTAAGGGGTACATAACTTTTCCTATCAGTGTACATAGATTATTATTTCTCGATCAATTCTCAAGTCGTTTCTTGTACAGGAATATAAGAAGCAATGAAAGCGAATTTTTACTTCGATTAAGATTTTTATCAAGTGCTATTTGAAACCTTAACTCTTTTCAAATATTTTAATCGAAGCAGGAATCATAACACTTTGTACTTATATTCCTGAGTGTTTGATAAAAAAAAGTCTATGTTTTTGTATCCTGTGCATCTTGAATCCACTCACTTGATCTCTGTAAATTTACTTTACGAGACAGATCAGAAAAAATTATTCTCTATTTGTATGTTTGAACGAATAAGCATGTTTATTATAAATTGAAGCATAGTAAGAATTGCATCGATTAAACTTTATTATATAATATAGTCAGAATTGTGAGTTAACTTGTTTATTACTTATCCTTACCGTTATATTTTTCTCTACATCGTTACTTCTAAATTCATTGAGATTTCAAAATATTTTTTTAAAATTAAATATTTAGGATTAGATAAACGTACCTTAATTCTTTAACTTTAATTTTAATAATTTTTCATTTGATATCTCAATAATTTTAGAAGTAACGTTGCAAGGAACATTATGTCGGTAAAGTAGGGATCGGATAAGTAATACATAGTCTTAACTGTCTTAAGTTCTCTTAAGGGTGTTGGACCCAAGTGTTAAGCTCAAAATTCAATTCTCCATTTTACTCAACGAAAATTATAGATAAATATGTTTTCGCTCTGTAGCGCTAATCTTTTTTTAAATATATGACTTCATGGAATATTTTCATTTTACTTAAAAAATATTTGAATTAAATATTTTCTGACTCAGTACGTATAATTCTAGTTAAAAATTGATTAATCCTACAGAGGGAAAAAATTCCAATAATTTCTCTCCATTTTGTGATTAATTATTTCCTGTATTTTATAAAAATATTTTTCCCAACAAGAAAATTATTGAAACGTCAAACTTTTTTGCGCCAATTAAGAGAACAAAAGCGTTCATCGAAAACGAGATTAACTCACAATTCTGACCTGTAATATGATAAAAACTTTTCAAATTAAAAGTAAAATTATGTTGAAATTACTCAAATTCCGCCCGGATGATTGCTTGTTCGTCCTACGGATAATAATAATAATAATAATAATAATAATAATAACTGATAATAATACACACACGTTAAATCCCAGCTTCATTGCCTGCTCAATAATCCAGCATCACTTCATCCTTTTGCATAGATTTTTCTTGAATTGTACATTATTATTTAACTTCGCCTGCGAAAATGTAATTAGAAACTCTTTTCATCGCGGAAGAAAAAGTATTTCTAATTATGCTGATGAAGGCAAAGAGAATCTTCTCATTTTGTTCTCATTTTTTTTCTTGCTTTGGACGCTACAACTCAGACAGACTTGGATTTCAATTTTAAGGAGACAAACCTTCGTCGGTCAGGATAAGAATAAGAATAAGAATAAGAATCTGTAACTAGACAGATGCGCCTTTACGATGCTCTCACTGGCCATATTTTCAATCTCCAGACACACAATACTATTTCGAAATGTTAATTACAAGACATGTTTTAATTGGAAATATTAATTCACAACACCTCTTATTCTTTCCCAACAGTACGGAAAGACCTAACGTTGCGGCTACAGTTCCGATTCTTTAACATGAACCACAGGAAACCCGCCTTAATACAGTGAAGGTAGCTACCTGAGTGCTTACCAAACTGGTTAGCAGTGTGAAGAACGCTTATTTTTTCAAACAAACTTCGCTTGTTAATTATTAATCAGCTTAGCTAACTTTTCAGCGTTATACACGCAGCAGTGGAGTTATCTTGTTATTTGGAAGCCTTGGATATTTGGATACTTCATCTTACAAGTTAACGCCTCACAAAAATTATGACAAAATTAGAATGTAATCAAATTGTTGACAGTTATTTATAACTGGAAAAAATTTACCAGCTTTGCCTTGGGATTTTTAGAGATTTTCTGGATTTAAAAATAGTTGAAACCATTAGTATTGATTGGAAGTCTTGGTAATTTAGGATTTGACTTTTATGAGAAGTTTGAAGATATTAGATGCTAGATTAGATATTTCTATGAAATGTCAAGACGTTAAAGTTACGTAATATTATCTTCACCTTGATTAAGTTGTGAGGCGTTAATTTCTATGCAGAACTAGAGGCGTTTGCTTTGCGTGACGTTGTTCCGACGTAAGCACGTCAACAGGCAGACATCTTAACACGTTCTGACGTTATAGCGCCCAAAACCTATCAGCAAACGTCTTGAAGGCAGGTGTTACTTACTGTGAGAGGAAATTCGGTTTTGACAACTTTTAATTCGCAATAGTAAATATTTTTTGCTTTTATTTAGGCAATTTACCTCCGGTTTATTCAGGTGGATAGATTGTCTAGTTTTGGCAGAAAATTATTAGTGTGAAAGTAAAGTTGGAGAAACTTTTGCTCTTGTGGTAATTACTGCCCTTAATAACTGAGTCCTGGAATATAAAAAATAAAAACAATGGATATGGCCGACGAAGGATTATTTATCTTGTTTGAAAATGTTAAACTATGTCGGAAATACTTTCTCTTAATTCAAGGGATGATGCAATAATTTAGAAAACTAATTCCTTATTTTGGCAGTAAGTGCATGTTTGATTTTGTGAACTTTTGAGAATCTACTAATCCATTTTTGACGTTAAAATAATACTGATTTAATATTACTGATTTTATTATGAAATCTTTTTTTTTCAGGATGTTTGAAATTCAATATTTCGAAATTTGTCAATGGATTTAGGTTTTCCTTGTCTTATTATTATGATTTTTTTTTCTTTGAGGAAAAGTAGATAATTTATACAAATGTTGTATCTGTCAAATTTTTTCAATTGAAATCAAAATTATTGGCATTGTTAAAGAAACAAAATTTTATTTTTTTTGACAGCGGCAGGGGTTTTTCGAAAATCATCTATTTGATTTGGTTAAATTTCTTGAAATCTTTTAAATCTCACCAAATCCTTAGTAATTCCTTGAAATCACTTGAATTCTTAGAAATCCTGTAAAATTTCATGAAAATCTTTAAACTCGTCTGAATTTTTTTGAAATCTCTTCAACTTCTTTAAAATCATTAAAAATCTTTCGAAATTTCTCGAACTTTGCTAAAATCAATTGAAATCTCGTAAAATCCTTTATAATCTCTTAAAAATTCATAAAACTTTTTGAATTTTTTTTAATGTTTTGAAATCTTTTCAAATATTTTAAAGAACTCACTTAAAATCCTTCAAAATCATTAAAAATGTCTTGAAATCTTATGAAATCTCTTGAAAATCCTAAAATCTTTCTGAATTCTTTAACAATTCCTTGAAATTCTTTGAAATTCCTTAAAATCCTTCTAAGACTTGTGAAATCGTCAAATTTTTAGTAGTTCTTTAAAATCACTTGATATCTTTTCGAAATATCTTTAAATATTTTAAAATTCTTTAAATCGTTTGGAATCGCTTAAATTCCTTGAAAT
This sequence comes from Synergus umbraculus, assembly GCA_900474325.1. Classification (NCBI taxonomy): domain Eukaryota; kingdom Metazoa; phylum Arthropoda; class Insecta; order Hymenoptera; family Cynipidae; genus Synergus; species Synergus umbraculus. Next base: position 19,840 of record UCOK01016157.1, read on the forward strand.
TCTTTAAAATCGTGTTAAATTATTTTACAATTCTTATTTGCAATCAATTATTTTGCAAGTTTTTAAAAATCATTTACAATCTCTTAAAATCCTTCAAAATCCTTTTAAAATTTCTTCAAATCTTATGAAAATCCTAAATTCTTTTTCAATTTTTAAAAAATCCATTGAAATTCCTTGAAACTTTAAAATTCTTTAAAATCGTTTAAAATCTCTTGAAATCCTTTAAATCTCTTAATTCCCTAATTGTCTTATCTTTTTTTTATTAAAAAATCCCCTTTTTTATCATAAGAGGGACCTTATATTTATAATCGCGAAAAATTCGGATAGAAATTTTATAGGCAAAATTTGCTAGATACAAAAATTTTGTTTCTCCAACTATGTCATAAATTTTGGTTTTATAGTCCTCAATGAACAAATATCGATCATTTCATGAAACCGATTCTTCAAAAATGAATTTAAAATTGGGTTCACAGATATTATAATGACAAATAATTGTTAAGTTGAAAAACTCTCTACAGCATGGAACAGTTTTGCTGCTTTCAGCGAACAAAGCAATTTTGTGCCACTATAGCGATAAAATCCATGTCGTAAACTTCCTAGACTAATAAATGTCTAAAGCTGTTGATCTTCCTCCGAGAGATGTGTTTTATTAAGAATTTTATTAAAGCGTGGTTTTAATGGTATCAAATTTTATAAACGTAATGAAGCAATTCTAATTAAGAAGAAACAAGAGATCTGTCTTCTTAATAATTGGATAGAATTTTACTTCTCAAGAAATGGTATATCTTTGTTTAGTTTATATTAATGAGTATTATTAAATGTGATTGTATTTCAGAAACATTCGTTGTTACGAAATTATATTAACAGTATTTTATTAACATGTATTGTTGTGTGTGATATATATATATATAATTAACCGTAACATTATTTTTCTGATATTTTTCTGAATTTTTAGGTACTAACAGCAAGCCTCATGTGTTTTGATTACTTTACTTTGATATGTTTTCAGGCATGTTTTATTAAAACTGCTCTCTCAATATTTACTGTATTTTATTTTTATATTTGTAATGTATCGAGAAAATTATTTATTGAGTAGGAAATTGAAGAAAACAATAAAAAGTTTAAGATCTTTCTTTCTTTTCACTTTTAAATCATCAAAACACTATAAAAAAAAATTCTTCGACGTTGATATGCTATACAGACTTCAAAGGGCCATTTCAGGTCGAGCATGGAATCGCAATTTTACGAGGTGGATTACACTCGAAATAAACGTTTCTGCTTTCCCAACTTCCTTTTTTTTTTGAACTGCGTGACATGATTTCTATTTGTGCTACCATTTTTTTTATGAGAGGACAGTGAAAAATTGTGCGAATCCTGGTTTGCATCTAGTTGCACCTGGAATTACAAAACTGCAAACGAACCTTGTAAAATGAGGAAAATAACGTATGGTTCTTGCGAGAATTATAAACGATTTTTCACGTCGAAAGACATACTTTAAATTCTTATTCTTGATTGTCAGTATTTTTATTTTTATTCATTATGAATACTTTTTTAATTGTAAAGACTGACTTAAAAAAAAAGGAAGTTTGGAAAGTAGAACAAATTATAAAGTAAAATAATTTAATCAGTTACAATTTTTAATTAAAATTGAAATTAAATCATATTTTGAGAGAACAGTTTTACTTTTTATTTGATATGCTAAGGTTTTTTTTTATTTTTATACAATTTGTACAGTATACCCAGAAAATTGACAGTGTTTTGGGTGTTTGTTACAGTACGGCAGTCCCGGCTTGAGGTGGCGACGTCTTAATGCGATGTAGACATCGTCTAGGTATTATTTTATATACATTTATATCCACTATCACTTTCTCGAACTTTAAGGGTGTTGGAATCAAGTTCTAATCTAAAAATTCAATTTCCTCATTTTACTCAACAAATATTAAGGTTGGAATTTTTTCCTTCTGTAGGATTAATCAATTTTTAACTAGAATTAGGCGTACAGAGCCGAAAAATATATATTTCAAATATTTTTCTTAAAATAAAAATATTACATTTTGAAGTTCCAAAAGGAAATTTTGAATTCTTCGTTTTATGCAAAAAGTATCGAAATTAAATATTTTTTCGCTCTGTACGCAGTTTTATATTTGAAAAAAGATTAGCGCTACAGAGCGAAAAAATATTTATCTATAATTTTCGTTGAGTAAAATGGAGAATGGAATTTTAATTTTAATACTTGGATCCAACGCCCTTAACTTCACTTCATATATTCATTCTCACCTTAACATATTCACTGCATTTATCTTAAAATCATTATTTCATGTTATTTAATATGAAAATAATAACAGTAATTAATAATAATAATAATTCCTAATTTAGGAGTTAGATTCTTTTTAACTTCTTAAAATTTAAAGTGCAGCTACTTCCCGATTAAGTAACATTTTTTTCTTTTGAAAGAGCGTCATAAAGGTGTCGTGATATTTATAATAAACAATATAATTAAAAGATAAAATTATTATGAAATATAAAAAAATTGTTTTCAAGACAAAAAAATTAAAAGAAATTATCAGCCTGTCATAAAAGGTACCCTGCATAAAAACTAGCTGGTGTAACGACTTGTTCTCCGGTACATCGTTTGCACATTGCCTATAAAACTATTTTATTGAAGGTGCGTGTTTAGTGAAGTTCTTGTACCACAGCGATTTTGAGATAATTCCGGGGAAACGGGTAGTTAAGCACATGCAAGACGCATCATGCGAGGGCCACACGTAATCTAATCTAACAACATAACTGCCCCAAAGTCTTGCCTGCGATCTAGTGATTTTATGAATTTCGCGATTCCAAACTTACGTGAACTTGTAGATTAAGTTAACAGCCTTATTTCTGTACAACAGGGTTACTTACGCTCAATCAACCCAGTGTGAGATTACAAAACGATTTTTCACCTTATATAATAAGAATATTTTTATTAATATTCCTTACGTTAATTCGCTTAATTAATTAATTAATTATTTCTCTCAAGGGCGTTGGACACAAGTGTTAAGCTCAGAATTCTATTCTCCGTTGTAGTCAACGAAAATTATAGATAAATATTTTTTCGCTCTGTAGCACTAATTTTTTTTCAAATATAAGACGGCGTACAGAGCGAAAAAATATTTTTTTTTGATACTTTTTGTAGAAAACGAAGAATTCTAAATCTGACTTCAAAAATTTAATATTTTTATTTTATTTTAAAAATATTTGAAATTGATATTTTCTTTCTGTGCCCACAATTGTAGTTAAAAATTGATTAATTGTACAGAGGGAATAAATTGCAATTTTAATATTTGTTAAGTAAAATGAAGAAATTGAGTTTTTAGATTGGAACTTATTAAGGAATTCATTTTTAATCGATTTTGATACATTTTCGCAGATTTTTAAGTTTCAGATTGAATTTTAAAGAATTTCACAAGATTTTTATGATTCTTAAAAGAGTTTGAGAAATTTTGAAGGATTACACGAAATTAAAAAAAAATTTTTTAATTTTCAAAAGGATTGTAAAATTTTTAATCATTTCAAGAGGTTACAATTAATTTTAGAGATTTTTACGATTTTTAAGCGATTTTAAAGTTTGTCGTAATTGATTTTAAATCGGTCTCGGATTAATTTGGATTGGAAACTTTCTTCGGATTAAATCGGAATGAAACTGGTTTCAAAAATTCCGGAATGATTCGGAAAATTCATTTTCAATATTGTGAAATCGTTTTATATATTTAGGTCTATTAAAATCCTCTGGAATACCCCTTAAATCTCTTCAAATTCATAATTATAGTAATTTAAATTAATATCAATAATGATGATAATAAAATTCCTTGAAATCCTAAAAATCACCTCAAATGTATTTAAATCTCTTGAAGTCCTTTAAAATCTCTTGAAAGTTCATAAAAGCAAATAAAATCACTTAGTTATTTGAAATCTCTTAAAATCCCGGGCAACATCAGAAAAATTTTACCTAGTCTCATATAATTTTTAAAGTGAACCTTTAAATTAAGTAATTTAAATTAATGTCAATAATAATGATAATAAAATTCCTTTAAAATCTTTTGATATTTCCTAAAAGCAAATAAAATCCTTTAAAACGCTCTGAAATTTTTTTAAATCATTTAAAGCTCTTGAAATCCTTTCAGATTTCAGTTCCTGATTGAATTTTGAAGAATTTCACAAGATTTTTATGATTTTTAAAAGAGTTTGAGAAATTTTGAAGGATTATATGAGATTTTAGGTGATTTTAACAAATTAAAAAGATTTTATTGAATTGTAAATGTTTTCGTAGAATTAAAAAAATTTTCAAGAGGGAATTGTGAGAAAGTTTATGAATTTTAAAGGATTTTGAGTAATTTTAAAGGAAATGGTGAAATTAAGGAATTTTAAAGGTTGTTGTAGAATTCTAAGGAATTTTAAGATATTTCTTTGAATTTCGGCAAATTTTAATGAATTTTAAGTGTTTTCAAAGTTTATCGTGGAATTTTAAAGAATTTTCAGAGACTTTTATAATTTTTCATGATTTCGTAAAATCTTAGGAGATTCTAAAAGATTTTATGAGTTTCAAAAGATTTAATGTGATGTGTGGAATTTTTGAAAAATTTTAATATCAATATCATTCATTTATTCGCATTTTTAACAATTTTTATTATGGAAATCAAATAAAATATAATTGAATTTGCCTAGTGTGTGGAGCCACAAACACGCAACTATAAAATTCATATTTTGTATGGGCTTTTAGAATTGTGAGATTATTTTCCTTTATTCTCTATTCCTCAATACTTTATTTCACTAAACTGACAGGAGAATAGATAGGTTTTCGTCATACATAAAAAACCTCGCAGAAAAAATTCGAGCCTCTGGCTGCAATATAAATTCAAGGCAATTTATTCAGTAATTGAAGCCTCAATTATTTTTCCGGGCCAACTGCCGAGAACTGACTCTTTCCTATTCCCATTTCTCTTTTCTATTTCATCCCATATCGAGCTAACTATTTGCTATGTATATCGTTGAAAGATATTCACCCCTGAGTATATAGGGTGCCTCGCTTTATAAGACTCGTTTAGATAACTTTTTTTCGTTGTGAAAAATGAAGGAAAACTTTTTAAAAAGAAGAAAACTTTTTTAAACGAAGCTCTTCGGCCAGAACTATGAATCTGACAGGTTGGCGAATTTTTACGTCTTCGTAAAAAAAAGTGGAGATCAGTTTTTAAGAGGAAACTATATATTTTTTTATAGTTCAATTTTATACGAATATTTCCCTACTCGAGGTTTATTACACGTCGAAGGTTAATGACTTCTATAAAATTTTGTTTTTATTTCCATAAAATCGTATTTCTGCCTTCGATTTCAATTGAAAAAACTTGTTCTTTTATTAAAATTGATCAATAGCTGTAAAAGTTGAATAACCATAGAAGTTGATTTCTCCGTGGGTCAATTTTTATAAATTAGAAAATTTAATAAGTACACCTGAAATTTTTTACGATTGTTTTTTAATCTTAGATTAGATTTTAGATTTTTAGATATATTTTGTTAATTTTTTTTTTTTGTTTTTACAGGAATATCATCTTCTTTTCCAAGATTGGCTCATTCTCTAGATTTTAGCGTAGAGATAAATGCTCACTGCTATCGGTTACTTTTTTCTTCTTTTTTTTCCTTTCCCCACGCCCGGATGAATTTTTCACCTGGGTCATTAAACTCGGTCCCCGGGTATCGCTCGATGTATCTTCCAAGGGCGAGAAGATATCTGAGAGCGTGGAAAGGAAGGAAAGGAAGATAATTGTTTCAAGAGCTCTTTCAAAAAGGATTCTATTTTTTTTTTTGCTTTTTTGCACTACATCACATGCGAATTTTATAATTCTATAAATTTAACTAGAATTTTCGATTAAAAATTGTTTAAATTTCTTTAACAATAACTTCAATAATTCAGCTCAGTTTGGCCCAGATGTATTATGACTATCACGTAACAATTAATATTTAAAGTCGTCTACTGATGCGAATTACTGACAGTTGATGGAAGTTTATTGATATTTAATTAAATACTTGGGTCATTTTAAGCTAGTTAACGTGATTACACACGGTATACTCATTGATAAATCATTATTTATATAAACCTGGACATCAATTGGTTGGTAACAAGCATATCGTGAAACCCGTTGAAACTATAATGCGCGAATATTAACGATCGACACGATTCCCAGACCTCGAATTTCAGGTCACGTATTGCATAATATCGATACCAAATCCACAATCCGATAACATCTGATTGTACATTGAGTATACTTATCTATACATGCAGAGGATTGTCGGTTATCCGTCTTAACGTAAATCTCTCCGGATTTCCAAGATTCAGAAGATCGGATTTTCCCATTTTATTATTTTTTTATTGATATTCCTCAAAAGTCATCTTTAGAAAAATAAGTTTTCATTAGAGTAGAAATCGTACTAAGGCCCAAATTGAATTTCAACTAATTATTAAGACTGTTGGAATCAAGTTCTAATCTCAAAATTTTGATTTCCTCATTTTACTCAACAAATATTATATTGGAAATTTTTTCCCTCTGTAGAATTAATCAATTTTTAACTAGAATTGTGGGTACAGAGCCAGAAAATATATATTTCAAATATTTTTCATAAAATATTGAATTATGAAGTCCGATTTTGAATTCATCGTTTTATGCAACAAGTATCGAAATTAAATACTTTTTCACTCTATACGCAGTCTGAGATTTGGAAAAAGATTAGTACTACAGAGCTAACAAATATTTATCTATCATTTTCGCTCAGTAAAATGAAGAATGGAATTTTTGAACTTTTGGGTCCAATGCCCTTAAGGTAAAAGTGAACTATTTCCTAATTGAATGAATTTGACACATCAATTATAAAAAGTTTTATTTTTTCAGTCGGTTTTGGTATCCGAGGATCTTCGCTTTACTATCCTGGGATTTTTTTCTCATTTCGTCAACTTACACTTTTGACGGATCTGAACAACTTTTAAAGTGCTTTTCACTCTGCAGTAATTTGATTCTTCAAGACTGTCATAGCACGGCGCCGGACATCTCTTGAAATTTAATAGTGTGCACGATTTCCTCTTGAATGCTTCGGATCACAACATAGTCCTACCCCGTCTACCGGAAGTAGAAAGTTCAAATAATAGAAGTTGTTTCAACACTTTGGAATTCTGTCTGCTGTTATATTTCTTTCTCATGCAGCTTTATTAGATTCATAAATGATTTTAGCTCTACGAAACTTTATATTCCTATTTTTCATTGCCTCGATATTCTCATTCACGAACGAGAAAACAGCTATAAACTGCGAGTCTAAAGTTTCTCTCTGAAACTGATAGTCTTGATTAGCGAAAATCAGAAGTTAGCGCAGAGCGAAAAGATAAATTCAACGAAGAATCTAAATTGTTTCCAAGCGAGTTGAATTGATTTTTTACTCGGTTCGTTTGGTAATTTTAAAATGTCCAGTTTTGAATTATAGGATTTGATTACTACAGTGTAATAAGTAAATACAAATTAGAAAAAATGTCTTTGGATTAAAAAACGTTTGTTTGATGCGAAGAAATTTTCTTTAATTAAAAAAAATATATATATTTCTTCTTATTAAAGAAAATTTCTTTGCAATATAACTTTAGAAATTGTTTTACACTTTCCTGGCTTTTGTTGTCCAGGGATTCTAAATAAATTCGTGAACCACCGTGTCCGCCGCGATATTAAGTTAATAGGTGAGTTAATGACAAAGCACAGCCGAATGGGGCATCGCGACTGAGGTAATTTCGGTGGAAACGTGGCGTTAATAACCGCGACGTCTAATAAAAACTATACGGCGAATCGGGTTTTCTCTAGCGTATCTACACATAAAATTGAATGTCCTCCAAATTTTGCAGGACGTCACAAATTTGACCTGAGGGTTTTTTTATGATATTTTAAACCGTTTTCGAACTTCTTTTATTTTTTCATTTTTTTAAAAGTAATTTTCAATCGGATTGTTCGGATAGACAAGATTAATTCGGATCCATTCGGATTGAAAGGTCTGATTGATTGGAATTGATTCCGATTGATTCCTCTGGAATACCCTTTAAATCTCTGCAAATTCATAATTATAGTAATTTAAATTAATATCAATAATAATGATAATAAAATTCCTTGAAATCCCAAAAAGTACCTAAAATGTATTTAAATCTCTTGAAGTCCTTTAAAATTTCATGAAATTTCATAAAAGCAAATGAAATCCCCTGAAATTCTTTAAAATCAGTTCAAGCTCTTGAAATCCTTTCAGATGGCTTGAAATCTTTGTGAAATTTCTTGAAAATCCTTAAAATGTTTTAAAGTCCTTTAATGATCCTTTGAAATTCCTTAAATTCTTGTGAAATCCTTTATAATATCTTGAAATTTCTGAAAATGAGTTATTTGAAATCTCTTAAAATCCCGGGCAACATGAGAAAAATTTTAGCTAGTCTCATATAATTTTTAAAGTCAACCTTTAAACTAAGTAATTTAAATTAATATCAATAATAATGATAATAAAATTCCTTTAAAATCTTTTGATATTTCCTAAAAGCAAATAAAATCCTTTAAAACCCTCTGAAATTCTTTAAAATCATTTAAAGTTCTTAAAATCCTTTCAGATGTCTTGAAATCTTTATGAATTTTTTTGAAAATTCTTAAAATGTTTTGAACTCCTTTAAAGATCCTTTGAAATCTCTTAACTTTTCTTGAAATACCTTATATATCATGAAATCTCTTAAACTTCTTTAAAATCTCTTGAAATTTCATAAACTCAAATAATATCCTTTAAATTCCCCGGAAATTCTTTAAAGTCAGTTAAATCTCTTGAAATCCTTTCAGATGTCTTGAAATCTTTGTGAAATTTCTTGAAAATCCTTGAAATCCCTTCTTCTTTTTTAAAATCTCTTGGAATTTCATAAAATCAAATAAAATTCTTTAAAATCACTTAAAGCTCTTGAAATCCTTTCAGATGTCTTGAAATCTTCGTGAAATTTCTTGAAAATCCTTAAAATGTTTTGAACTCCTTTAAAAATCCCTCGATATTCTTTAAATTCTCGTGAAATCCTTTAAAACATCTTGAAATTTTCTAAAATCTTAGTCATTTGAAATCTCTTAAAATCCCGGGCAACATGAGAACAATTTTAGTTAGTCTTATATAATTTTTAAAGTCAACCTTTAAATTTCCCTACATAATATAGTTTCTTAAAGTGCGATAAACCAACGTAGAAGGTATTAAAATGTATAATGTACTAAAAGAAACTAGTAGGAATATCCCTTAATCTTTCTAATCATTACCATGTCATTTTCCTAACTCTTTTCATTATTCGACTCATTAATAATAATAGTAATAATAATTTGTTATTTTAATGAAGTTACATTTTTAATCAAATTCTAGTATAAAATAATTTAGTACATCCAGAGATATAACATTCTCATTAAATCATGTATTTATTAACATATTACTTGGGCTGGGCTTAAAATATAAAATTTTTCCGACTGAAATATAATCCCAATAGAGAGTCGATGGAAAAGTTTTATATTTTTTGCCTGCCCGGGTATTAGACGTATGAATAAACATTATACTGATATTTATTTTTTTTATTTCACAGACCGTCTCCGCCGCATGGGGAGGGCTTTCCGGAACAACACAATCGGCTGGGTCATGCAGTAATTATTGAGAAGACGATGGCCCCAACGGCAGCCTTGATCACATAGGACTAGCTCATTTTAATAATGTTCTGAAGCCGCTTGTACAGTACACATGCAACACGTACACACGACCGGAAGTCGGCCTCAAAGTCAGTCATCGTATCCAGAGAATGTACCCGTTGGCAGATCAACGAAACGAGATAAGTTATGTCTAGAAAGAGAAGCAATCCAGAGGCCTACTGTGCTTGGTAGTTATCACGTTTAGACCTGCTTTAAAAAAAATCAGGAGTTTCGGAACTGGAATTATGGCCTACTTCCAAAAAAGATTTTATTCGCAGTTGATGTTCTCTGAAATGAATGACTTCGAGAGAAGCTGGGACTTGCTGTATTTTATATTAAAAAAAAAAAAAGATTTTATCAAGTTTTAAGCAATTCTTGCATCGCGCAAATTACGGTAGAGAGAAGACTAAGGGACGAGAAATCAGGCGATAGTCTACCGACAGAAACTTCCGGTTATTCAGAATCTCGTGGCGCGAGCGGTTATTGAATTTCCGTCAGACGAATATTTCACGCGGCAAACTGACTAGAAAATCGTTTGGATACTCTTTGACGGTAAAATTTAAGTTTAAATTCTGCGAGACGTTTTCTTAAAACTAGATTTCAATCAGTTATGTTAATTAAAGAAGGAAAAAGTTGCTTTGCATAGAGTTCTGTAAAATAAGGACATCGAATCAATAAATAATGATAATTGTGGAACGTAGAATGAAATATGTAAATCTGCTTGTTGTGTAATGTTTGTAGTCATTTTGAGCACTGGCAGACTTTCCGGTGCATTTCCGGTTGTCTAGTCATGGATTCATGGTTACCAGAAGTGTCGTTTTCCAGCAGGATAACCGCGAAATCCACCTCGCCTGGCGCGACCACTTCCGGTATTCCGCCGGTAACGCAGCTCGTTTCTTCTCGTCTCTTTTTCACTGGGACTTTCTCGTTGAATCTCCTAGCAGGTCTCTCAGAATTGTTGCACATTTTTGTCCAAGTACCTTCTATTCGGCGGACCTTTTTCTCCGTGGCTTTTCATTCACCGATTTAATGTCTGGATCTTTTTAACCGTTTTAATTGACCTTTTTTTATGAACCCGATGATCGACTGTTCGTCGTGATGTTTTTTAATTGTACAAGCTCATCAAGTCTCGAACACGAAGTTGTTTTTACGACAATTTAGTCTAGCTAGAAAGCGCAGGTTTTTAAGGAATTATCTACGTTATTGGAAAAAACTGTGTCCCCTCGTTGCACTTTCTATTGTACGGTAGATCTGTATTTTTTAATTTATATATACCTTCGATCAATCTCGTTGCGTGAAATTTTACTTTATAATTAAAAAGCCTTGAGGGTGGAAGTAAAAAAAAAATATATTATGAAGAAAACTCTGAACGTGAATGTCCTTAGCTAACTCTTATTCCTGCCGAAAGCGCGATATTATAGAATAGTTTTATCGTGATGTAAGAATTCTGAATCGAAGTTACGTGTACGTGGATAATTATTATATAATATGATAATTAATATATTGCGACTCTTATCCTAATGCTACTTAGGCGATCGGCTAAACGGTCGAGTGGGTCGAATTTCTATGACAATGCTTAGCAAATGATTCTATTATTATTGCCATTCTGAAAAATTCCTTGAACGGAATTTTTTCGCTAAGGAGATTTTTACAAAAATCTTTTAATTTAATTTAATTAATTTAAAATTTGTAATCTACACGGTTGCTCGTTTGCACTGAATTGTCGAAGTTTCATCAATTTTCAAGCTTCTTCGTCGACTCGACCGGCAACATAAACCATTAAACTATTTACCCACTAATCTAGCACTTAATTACTGATTAGTTTAGTGTCGGTATGAATCAATCTGTACATATTGTTTTAACTGTCGTTTCAATTATTGTGAAGCACATACTAGTTTAATATATATAGAGTGGGGTGTAAGAGAAAGGATGAATGAAAAATCGAGAGAACGTTGGGAGGAAGCGCATGTGTAGATACGTGCGTATGCAAAAGAACTAAGCGAAAAAAAGAAAGTCAGGGACTGGAAAATATGTTATAATGAAATTGAAGGAAGAAAATGGAAGCGTGAAAGAAAATAACATTTTTCAAAGTGAGCGAATCACTCTTGGGATTAATGGGATTATTTTTCAAGCTTTTTTTTTTTTTTTTTTGTTTTTGAAGATAACTGTCGTTCTTCTTAAGTGAATTCGATGTATTGAAATGTTTCGATCGTTTTTACCAGGCTGCCGTATTTTATTTGAATATACAAGTTTGACTGCAACGACAAAGAGTGAAAGAAAGGGAGAGAAAGGTTTAAATAAAATGTAATAGTATTGTACTCGGTGTTTCGCTCACACCCTCCTTGGTATATTTCTTAAATGCATGTACTCGCGTACACGCACTCGATATATAAACACACGAAATCACAAATGCACGCGCACGATCAAAGCCTTGCTGCTAGCCTTATCTTGTAACACGAGATTTCAATAAAATTTCAAAATTCAATAATATGTTTTTATCGAGAACGAAAACCTTTTCTCTTCAACAGGAAACAATGTTTTTACTCATAGTTTAATAGTTGTATAGTTGCTGTGGTTTTGTGGCCATCGGGTCTATAGTTTCTAAACTAATACTAAATATTCGGCGTTAATTAGAATATAATTAATGTTTAGTTAGCTGCCAGTCAAATTGTGACATATTACTAATTAGAATGTTTAAGACTTAAGTACTTTGCGTTTATGTACTTCTAGAATTCCTCGAAGTTCCTTTAAATAATTTAAAATCTTTTTAAATCGTTTAAAAAATATTGAAATCCCTTAAAATTAGAAATCCGACTAGCCACAAAGCGACAAGCTACCGAATATATTTATATTTGTCTTCTCTTCAGGAAAAATTTTTTATCTTTGAACATTTGAATGTCATCAGTCAAGCTTTGTATTTGTAAAATAATTTATTTTATTGAGTGAATTCTGAACAATGGAAGTCATACTATTTGCAATGGCGTGTTTCTGTCTAGCGGTTTCTGCACCGCTACACGTGAATCAGAACAAATCCACGTGCACTCTGCAGAGCAAAAGCGAATCCATTCATAAGCAAAGCGAATTCGAATTCTCCTAGCCATCCTTGCCAACAAAAGCATCTAATCTGAACTGCGATTTACGGGCCAATAGAAGGTCAATTCCCTTCATGTTGGGAAATTCGCCATGCGACCAGGTCGATTGTTATTGGATGCAAATTGATAATCGAATCTCAGCTTTACTCTGGCTTTCAGATCTTGGTTCAAACATCCTGAAGATTTCAATTCTGTTTGCTAGATTTATTTTATTAGACTAGATTTATTTTATTGGACTCGTTTATTTTTTATTTTATGTTGGATCACCGTTATCACTATTGGTTTATTATTATTATTAGTGTTTATTATTCTTATTCTAAATTAAATATGACGTTTGTTTACTGTATTATTATTTTTTATGGTCATCGACTTTTGATAGGACAAAGTTTTCAAAATAATTTATGAACGTTTTTTAAAATCTGAATTAGAAGAAGGAGAATTCTAAAAAAGTTTTCGATTTGAGTGGTTGGGAGTCAAGGAAAATTTCGAAAACAGTTTCAGAATTCTTTTCTGAAAAATACTTGACATTGAAAAAACGTTAATGGGATATTTTGGAAACTTTGTTTTGTTATGAATTTACTAGACTCATTTAGTGGTGACGTTGTTAGGTCGTTGTTATTATTATTGGATTATATTTATTATTCTATTAGTTCTAATTTAAAGTTACCATTTATTTATTGTATTATTATTATTATTTCGGAAGGTCGTGTTTACATGACTGGCGTTCTTTTGTGTGCGTCTCCTTGTCTTTCAAGGTAGGCTTTTATTTATCTATCAGGTAAGTAAAAGGGAAATTAATTGGACCAGTCAATCTCCGCTCGTAACACGGATAAGACGGATTTATCTTAATAACGAGATTTTAGTGAAAGGATTAAGTTTATCTTTAAGTTTATATTTAAGTGGAAGGATTTAGAGTTTTTAGTATTTAAATGTAAAATAAGTGTGATATGAAAGTCTAATGACAAAATATGGTTTAATTGGACTGAATTTAACAACGATGTGGATTGCAGTGATGAGAGATATAGATAGCAGTGACAACGTTTAAGAAGATGCTATGACATCAAGACGAAAAGTGAGATCCTTTAAAAAATTTATTTATTTATAATATAGGCGTCCACACCCTTCAACCTAGCTGAACTAAATTTGTTTAGGGCATCATAAATTTATCCTGCGGATTTTTTAATGATATTTTCATATTTTTTTCGTACTTCTTCAATCCGTTTAACTTTTTTAAAATATTTTTTTTAAATTTAATTTTAACAATCTTTTTAAAAATGCTTGAAATAAGTAGAAATTTTTTAAATCCCTTGAACTTAACTTTCTTTTGAATGTTTTAAAGTCACGTAAAATATTTTGAAATCCTTATGACTTTTTTTATTTAATAAAAAATTATTAGACTTATAACGTTTCGGAAATTTAATAAAATGAATGAAAATTTAAATTTGAAGCCAAACATCTTTTTACATCTCTTGAAATCCTTTGAAACCGTTCAAATATATTTACTTTAATACTTTAAATAATAATAAATAAATAGTAAATACCTTAAATAATACTTTATTACCTTAAATAATAATTAATACCTTTTGAATGTTTTTTGATCACGTAAAATATTTTGAAATCGTTTCAAATTTGATAAAATCAAATCAAATACCTTGAGGTACTTTTAAAATCTATAAAATTAATCCTTCTGAATTGTTGATTTAATCAAAACGATGACAACTGCATTTGTCGGTAAAAAGGAGGCCAAGTTTTTATTTTATTAAAACTGTGTTTTATTCATGCATTGGATGTTGGTTTTCTAATTTAATTTGCATTAATGTAAATACATACTCGACCTTGTTTTTGTTAACATTTTCTGAATAATTTAACCTTTTTGAAAATACTGTGAAGATTTAATAATTTGCAAGGCATACTGCAAGTAAAATAGAATTCCGATTTAATCGGAAGGTAGTTTTCTATCCGAATTAATCGGAAACCCATTCAAAAGCAATTCAGAAGAATCCGACAATCAAAATCAATCTGAATAAATCCGGTCATTCCGAATAAATTCGAACTTTTAATCCGAATGAATCCACCCAATCAGGAATTTCAATTTGAATGAAAAATAAATCTGATAAATTCGGATTCATTCGGATTGGCCGGATTTATTTGGATTTAAATGCATTCCGAATTAATCCGAATCATTCCGGAATTTGTATCCGAACCAGCTTCATTCCCATCTAATCCGAAGGAATTTTTCAATCCGAATTGATCCGAAACCCGTTCAAAAGCAATCCGATCCTTTAATCCGTATGAATCCGAAATAATCTGACAATCCGAGTTAATTTGAATGAATTCGAATAAATTCGGTTAATCCGAATGAATCCGGTGAATCAGGACGTTCAATCCGAATTAATCCAATCTATCCATCTCAATCCGAATGATTCCGCAAAATTCGGATTTATTCGGATTGATTGGATATATTCAGATTTAAATTCTTTCTGAATTAATCCGAATCATTCGAAAATTTGTATCCGAACCAAACTTTTTTCGAATTAATCCGCTTTAATCCAAAATCCATTCAAAAGCAATCCGATGGATTCCTCCAATTCGAATTAATCAGAATTAATCCAAAACTTTCAATCCTAATAAATCCCGTCAATCTCAATGATTTTGAACTTTCAATTCGAATGAATCCGACAATCTGTTCTATCCAAATAAATCCAAATTATTCTGAAAAAATCGGATAAATTCGGATTCATTTGTGTTCAAAGTTCGGATTTATTCTGATTAATTCAGATTGTCTGATTTATTCGGACGGAAATTCATTTTGAATTAATCCGACTCATTCCAGAATTTGTATCCGTACCAAACATTTCATTCCGATCTAATCCGAAGGAAGTTTTCAATTCGAATTGATCCGAAACCCGTTCAAAAGCAATCTGATCCTTTAATCCGAGTGAATCCAAATGTATATGACAATCCAAATTAATCAGAATGAATCCGAATAAATTTGGTCAATCAGGACTTTCCATCCGAATTAATCCGGTCTATCCATATTAATCCGAACTAATCCACTAATCCGTTCTATTCGAATCAATCCGAATGATTCCGAAAAATTCGAATTCATTGTATATATTCAGATTGAAATTTATTTCGAATTAATTCGAATTAATCCAAAATCCATTCAAAAGCAAATACGAATATATCCGCCAATCCAAATTATTCAGAATCAGTACCGAACTTTCGATCCTAATAAATCCGGTCAATCCGAATAAATTCAAACTTTCAATCAGGACTTTCTATCTGAATTAATCCGGTCTATCCGAATTAATCCGAATGAATCCACCAATACGTTTCATTCCGATCTAATCCGAAGGAAGCTTTCAATCCGAATTACTCCGAAACCCATTCAAAAGCAATCTGGACCTTTGATCCGAATGAATCCGAATGAATCTGACAATCCGAATTAATCAGAATGAATCCGATAAATCCGGTTAATCCGATTGAATCCTGTTAATCCGGACTTTCAATTCGAATTAATCCGGTCTATCCGACTCAATCCGAATGATTCCGAAAAATTCGGATTTATACGGATTGTTTGGATATATTCAAATTGAAATTCTTTCCGAATTAATCCGAATCATTCAAAAATTTGTATCCCAACCAAACTTTTTTCAAATTAATCCGCATTAATACAAAATTCATTCAAAAGCAATCCGGTTGATTCCTCCAATTCGAATTAATCAGAATTAATCCAAAACTTTCAATCCTAATAAATCCCGTCAATCTGAATGATTTTGAACTTTCAATTCGAATGAATTCGACAACCTGTTCTATCCAAAAAAATCCAAATGATTCTGAAAAAATCGGATAAATTCGGATTCATTTAGGTTGAAAGTTCGGATTTATTTTGATTAATTCAGGTTGTCTGATTTATTCGGACGGAATTTCATTTTGAATTAATCCGACTCATTCCAGAATTTGTATCCGTACCAAACAGTTTCATTCCGATCTAATCCAAAGGAAGTTTTTAATTTGAATTGATCCGAAACCCGTTCAAAAGCAATCTGATCCTTTAATCCGAGTGAATCCAAATGAATATGACAATCCGAATTAATCAGAATGAATCCGAATGAATCCTGTCAATCAGGACTTTCAATCCGAGTTAATCCGGCCTATCCGACTCAATCCCAATGATTCCGAAAAATTCGTATTTATTCGGATTGATCTTTTTATATTCAGATTGAAATTTCGAATTAGTTATGATTAATTCGAATTGGCGGATTCATTCAGATTAAACATTCGGATTGATTTTGAATGGACTTCGGTTTAATTCTGATTGAAAACTTCGGATTTATTTTGATTAATTCGGATTGGCGGATTCATTCCAATTTGTTTCAATTGAAATCTATTCCGAATTAATCTGAATATCATCCAAAATCTGATTAAAAGCAATCCGAACGAATCCACCAGTCCGAATTAGTCAGAATTAATCCCGATCTTTTATTCCAAATGAATCCGGTCAATCAGCACTTTCTATCCGAATGAATCCGAATCAATTCGAACGATTCCGAATCAATTCAAACCAATCCGAAAAATCCTGATAAATTTAGATTCTTTCAAGCTAACCGGATTTATTCGGGTTCATTCCGTATTTCAAATCAATTCGAATGAATCCGCCAATAAGTTCTATCCGAATAAATCCGAATGATCCTGAAAAAATCGGATAAATTTGGATTAATTCAGATTTATCGGATTTATTCGGATTGAAAGTTCGGATTAATTCTGATTAATTCGTATTAGCGGATTCATTCAGATTAAACGTTCGGATTTATTTTGAATGGACTTCGGTTTAATTCAGATTAAAAACTTTGGATTGATTCTGAATGAATTTCAATCTTGAGCTTTTACTAGGGTATATTACTAACTTCACTTGTATATTGACGTTTTTGACATCTGATAATTAATTATAATTAAATCTTTCCATTGAGAAAAGAACATGATAGATACTCTACAATATTTCTTTCCCAGTCAATCCGAAAATAGTGCGAATATATATACGTATTACCTTTTGACCCCTTTGTACAGTTCAGTGCTGAAAGAGATTTCTCGAGGTAATAAAAAATCGTAAACAACAATTTCGACGAGATTCGCAGGTTTCCAGTAGAATCGAGCGAACTCCAAAGCCGATAAAGGGTTTATTAGTGTGGGTTCGTAAAGTCGCAACTGTATATATATATATATATGTGTGTGCAAAATTACTAGTACACTTACTCGCAATTTTCGTTACTCTTTCGTAAGCCGATTAAAACTCCATGTGTCCTCTGTCTCCAGTAGAAGTTCATGGAGTAATTTCTTGGGTTTTAAATAAATAATCGTTATGTCTGTGTGCTTAGTCGACAAACATTAGCGACGTTAATTGAAAAAAAAATCCCCTGAGAAATCGCAAAAATATATGAGGAAAAGCTTTTGATATCATTTTGCACATAAAATTTATTATTTATAATTTATAAATTTATAATTTATTACAGGTTTTCTGATGGTTTACTGTAAGTAGTACAGGTCAATATATGGTCAGCCACTGAAATAAGTAGTAAAAGTCGATGTCAAGTCAGCCATTTTTAATTGAATTAGTGTATTATTTTATTAAAAGTTCTGATTCTGAGGTGAAAATACATCCAACATCTCAAAATATTATAAAAAACGTATAATATATTAGGGTGATATATATATTATATAATATATAATATATATGATTATAATATTAATATTAATAATTAAAATTTATACTATAATTTATATTTAATATAAAATATTTTTTATAAGAATTATCCTTGAATTATAGTTTATATTTTTTCTTAACTATATCGCTTTTTATAATATAATATCTTTAATATTCATATATTAAATATTTTATTTATTGTATTAACATCGTAAATTAATTAATTTATTATTAATTTATCTACTTTGTTCAGAATTTCATATGATTTGTCATTTAGATTACCTGAAAAATTTATTTATTGATTCTTTAAAGCCATTCACTTTTATAGAAAGAATCGTAAAACAGAGTTTTGATACCTGCAACGTAGTAAAGATTTTCAATCAAGATTGACGCTAAAATTCGATGTAATAACTTTATACGTTATACACATGAATGTGATGACATTTGAGTATCGGTAGTTCATCACAGCGGAGATTCAGAGTGGTTTGCAAACTACCTTCCAGACTTTAATAGTTTATAGATTTTATTCCTTTTTGTTGCCATTCGTGGAAAGCAGTAAATGTCAGTTTCACTGTTAAGACGAAAATAATAAATAAAAGAAAGCAGAGAGTGGAATATTATACTTCTGCGATAAAATTTTTTATGCTTCACATGAAAAATTCAAAGGGCAGTTTGTAACAAGAAAATTTGTTTTTGAGGACTCTTCAAGATTTATTGAACTGAGGGAATTATTAAACCTTTTTTTTCAATTTTTTTTATTTTTTACTGTCTAAATATTTACTACATAATAATCTCTAAATAATAATCCAATGAAATTTATGCAAATTATTAAAAATCCTCTAAAATATATTTCAAATATACATTTAAATTCTTGAAAACTTTTCAAAAATTAATTTTAATAAAAAATAATTGCCTTAAAATTGAAAAAGTGTTTATTTGAAGGGTTTAAAAATTAAATACGTTTAATTTCAAATTGGAATCATGTAATCTTCTAATGTTGTTTCTTTTTTGTATTTGCATTTGTTCTTTGAGGAATTTTAAACGATTTTAAGAGGCTTGTATGAATTTTGAGAAATTTTTACATTTTTTAAGTGATTTTAAGGGATTTTAATTTTCATCGGAATTTTAAATAACTTCAAAATATATTTTTGATTTTTAGAAGAGTTTGTGAAATTTTAAAGAATTTTATAGAATTTTAAGAAACTTTGAGGGATTTAAAATATTCTCGTGAAATTTTAAGAGATTTCAGCGAATTTTAAATTGTGGATTCCAAAAAGTGTTTCTAGGAATATTTTTTATGGCTTTTTATGCATTTTAGGGGATTTTAAAGTTCCTCGTTGAATTTTAAAGCATTTTAGGAGATTTATACGATTATTAGAAGATTTTTTTGGAATTTACAAAAATTTCTAAAGGTATTGGAAATTATTAAAAGGTTTTATGAAAGTTTAATAGATTTTAAAGTATTTATGAGATTTTAATGGATTTTGTGGGATGCTATATTTTAATATTTACTAATATTAAATAACATTATTAATATTATATCTTAATAATATTTTAATTTCAATAATTTATTCAATTAGAATTCTAAATAACTCTGGAAACATTAAAATGCAATAAAATCTCATTAAATCCAGTGATACATGAAATTTATATGAAAGATTTAATTCGTCCATTTATATTGATATTAAAAACACGCGAATCGGTTTGAAATTTTTGAACGAACACAATTTTCCAGTCGATATCAAAATGTATAGTATAATGCATAGGATATTTGCATGGATGGTCCTGTTGTGCGCTTCAACATTCCTAAGCTGAAATGCCTTCGAGCTCTGCTGACACGTTAAAAAGACGTGAAAAAATTTCTGCGAAATAAAATCCAGATCCTCAAATATCGTGTTCCATAGGAATGTTTTCAACTTCCTGTTCCTCTATTCAAAATTCTTTTTCCGGACTTTGAGTAATTATTAATACTCTTTTCTTTTTTTGTTACATACACACACACACACATATATATATATATATCCTCTTTTTTTTAATTATAGCGCGAATTTTTCTCTTTTCAGTCTCATAATAATAATATTGCTATGAATATTAATTTTTGGGGAATGAAGTGCATTACCCGCGAGATTAATACACCTTTTACAGGATGCATAAAAAACGATCGTGAAATATACTTTGGGCAAATTCATTAAGTATTAATTTACAAATTTTATACGCAGTCCAGATTTAAAAACCTCTATTTTTAGTACACAAAAAATAGAAATGAGAATTATACTTAAAGCTCCGGATTGAAATTCTTTCCGAATCAATTCGAAATTTTCTTAATCATTCCAGAATTTGTATCCGAACCAAATAGTTTTCGAATTAATCTGAATTAATCCAAAATCCATTCAAAAGCAATCCGAATGAATCCGCCAATTCGAATTAATGAAAATTAATCCCGAACTTTCAATTTCAATCCTACTAAATCCGGTCAATCCGAATTAATTCGAACTTTCAATCGGACTGATTTCTGTTAATCAGGAATATCTATCCGGATGAATACGAATTAATGCGGTCTATTCGAATCAATCCTATTCAATCCGCCGATCCACATTAATCCGTCTTAATCTAAACTTTCAATTCAAATAAATCCAGTCAATTTGAATGAATTCGAATGAATCTGGTCAATCAGGACTTTTAATGGGAATTAATCCGATTTGATCCTGTCTATCCAAATCAATCCATTCAGAATGAATCCAAAAATCCGGATATCAGATTTAATCCCGAATAACTTTCAATCCTAATAAATCCGGTCCATCCGAATTAATTCGAAATTTCAATTCGAATAAATCTGGTCAATCAGGACTTTCTATCTGAATAAATCCAAATTATCACGTTCTATCCGAATCAATCCGGTATATTGAATAAATTCGGTCTATCCGAATCAATCCGAACGTTTCTGAAAAATCCGCATATACCTATTTGGATTCAATCACGTAGACCGGATTTTTTCGGATTCATTCCGTAATCAAAATCAATTCGAATGAATCTGTCAATCAGTTCTATCCGAATAAATTGGAATGATTTCGAAAAAATTGGGTAAATTCGGATTGACAGGATATATTTGAATTGAAATTTATTCCGAATAATCCGAATCATTCCAGACTTTGTATCCGAACCACACAGTTTCCGAATTAATCCGTATTAATCCAAAATCCATTCAAAATCAATCCAAATGAATCCGCAAATCTGAATTAATCCCAAACTTTCAATTCTAATAAATTCGGTCAATCCGAATGAATTCAAACTTTCAATACGAATAAATTCAGTCAAAAAGGACTTTCTATCCGTATGAATCAGAATCAATCCGAACGATTCCGAAAAATTCTGCTCAGTTTGGATCCATTCAAGTTGACCGGATTTATTCGGATTCATTTCGTAATCCGAATCAATTCGAATAATTCAGCCAACCAGCTCTATCCGAAAAATTCCGAATGATTCCGATAAAAAAGGATAAATTCAGATTTATTTAAATATAGCGGATTAATTTGGATTTATTTTGATTGAAATCTATTCTGAATTAATCCAAAATCCATTCAAAAGCAATCCGAATGAATCCGCCAATCCGAATTAAGCAGAATTAATTTCGAACTTTCAATCCGAATGAATCTGGTCAATCAGGACTTTCTAACCGAATGAATCCGGTCTATCCGAATCAATCCGAACTATTTCGAAAAATCCTAATAAATTTAGATTTACTCAGTCTAACCGGATTTATTCCGGAATCCAAATCAATTCGAATGAATTCACCAATCACTTCTAACCGAATAAATCCGAATGATTCCGAATAGATCGGATAAATTCGAATTCATTTGTATTTACCGCATTTATTCGGAGTGAAAGTTCGGATTAATTCTGATTAATTCGGATTGGCGGATTTATTCGGATTAAAGGTTCGGATTGAGAACTTCTTTCGGATTAAATCGGAATAAAGCTGCTTCATTCGGATACAAATTCCGGAATGATTCGGAAAATTTCGAATTGATTCGGAATGAATTTTAATTCAAAGCTTTCACTTTTAATTTTTATCAAACGTTTTACGTGATGTTTTTATGATACATATATTATTCACCACTGCTAACCCCAATCTTGAATATTTGGGTCATCTACCTTTCCTTCCTGTACTTGACCTTCAGTATTCCCCGGTGATATATACGAGAGCTATATTTAGTTCGAAGATTGCTGAGGTCGAAGTTCAATCATCATTATTAGAGAGAAAACCCGAGCATCCTCGTCGTAACGAGGGCCGGATATTTCCCAGCAAACACTGCTTCCCTTTGGTTGGATTTGCTTTACCACAGCTAACGTAGTAGTTAAGGATCAACCATCCTTGAAATAACGCTTTGACTTGAGCTGCGCAACCTCAGATTGCTAATGCACTTTGTTTTCAACTTTTTAAGTCAAAAAACATCAGCTGCAATGATATGGACTGGAAATAAAATGGGACTAAGTAAGAAAGATTCTCGTAAATTACAGAATTCACTCTTTCTCTTAAAAGGATTTGATTATACATTGTATATAAATTTTCGCTTTTAGGAAAAACGAAAAAAGGACAAGGTGGAGACTTCACCGGGAATTTCAGGGATTTTCAGGAATTTCAAGAGATTTCATGGGATTTTAAGTAATTTTATATAGGATTTGATAATATTTTGGGAGATTCTAAGTAACTTTAAGGGATTTGGTAAGATTTCAATGAATTTTCAAGAATTTAAACGGATTTCACGAGTTTTTGTGGAATTTTGAGTAGATTTATTATGTTTAATAGGACTTTATGGGATTTTCAGTAATTTAGAAGAGTGTCAATAGGATTTTATATAATTTAAAAAATGTAGCGATAGATTGTGGAATTTTAAGCAATTTTAAAGAATTTGATTGAAATTCCAGAATTAAAAATTCCCAATTATCTTGTATATTCTTTTAAAATTCTTCAAAATATTTTAGAATTTTAGAAATTTATTATATATTTCTTGAAAATATGGAACACATTTTAGAAATATTAAAGGATTTCAACGTATTTTAAGGAATTTTATTAGTTATTGCTGGGGTTTTATAGAATCTACAGAAATTTAAAGAGTCTATAAAAATCTTTAGAAATTTTACTGAATTTTCAGATATTTAAAAGTATTTAACGAGATCTTATGAGATTTTAAATAATTGCAAAGGATTGAGTGATATTTTGTGTAATTTTTAAGAAAATTTAGAATTTTTAAAGCGATTTCAAGGTATTTCACGAAATTTCAGTAAATTTGCAGATAATTTAAGGAATTAATCAGTTTTCATTAAATTTTGAACAATACTAAGAAATTTCAAGGGATTCTACCAAATTTATTGTGAATTTTCATAAATTTTAAGGAATTTGACGATATTTTTGTGGATTTTAAGTAATTTTCAGGACTTTTAAGAGATTCAAGGAATTTTGCGAAATTTCATTAAATTTTCAGCAATTTTAAGAGATTTCATGGGATTTTGAACAACCTTAAAAAATTTATCGATATATTGTGAAATTTTAAGTAATTTGAAATACTTTTAAAGGAATTGAAAGGAATTCACGAATTTTATTGGATTTTTAGACATTTTAAATTCATTACTTTGAGCAATTAAAGGGATTTAAAGCGATTTTTAAAAGAGTTATAAATTTGAACTTACTTTTAATAAAGAAGAGATTTCAAAAGATTTCAAGAGATTTTCATAAACTACAAGGGATTTGTAATATTTTAAATAAATGTTAAGTAATTTTAAGGGATTTTAAGAGATTTTATTTGATTTCCTCTCAGGGTGTCTAGTAGACAGGGAAACCGGAAAAAACCCGGGAATTTAAAATTTCGGAATCTAAAATTGACCTAAAATGCTTTGAAATCTCTTGAAAATCCTTAAACTTTCTTAACATCAATTGAAATCTTTTAAAATCCCTGAATATTCACATAAAATCTGATGAAATCCTTTAAGGAGTTTTAAAATCTTGTGAAATATATAGAAATCTCTGGAACATCCTTTTCATAACTTTTTTAACAATCCCTTGAAATTTTGCGAAAACTCTTGAAAATCCCTAAGTGTTTCGAACTCTTTTAAAAATCCTTTAAAGTTCTTTAAAATCTCTTCAAATCCCTTGTAATTCCTTGAAATCAAATGAAATTCCATAAAATGAAATAAAATCCCTTAAAAAATATTCACATTCCCTAAAATCACTTAATTCCTCTATGAAATATCTTGAAAACTTTTAAATTCACAGACAATATCTTATAAAATTCCGAGCAACGCCGGATAAATTTCTACTAGTAATGAAATAAAACTAAAATGGTTTTGGGAAATTCCCGTTACATTTTGTACTTAAATATTAATCTATTACAATAATCCTTATACATAGTAAACTTGATGAAAACCCTCACGAGATTCCGTCAAACATTTGCCTAACTCGATTCCCTTTTAGAACAACCCTTGTGGGATCCTTTGCACGATTTTCTCCCATCTCAAAAAGAAACCCACCTGGGATTCCCTGACAATATATTCCAGCTAAAAACTCTTGTGGGATCGTTTTAAAAAAACCATAAAAAATAGTGTCGATTTCCTTTTAGAAATGCCCTCCTCTAATCCCTTAGAGGATTTCTCCACGATCATTTCCAGTTATCAGAAAAACCAATATTTTCAATTTACAATCAATTCAAAATGTTTCCTTTCTCGTAAAAATTCTCTTTTATAAAAAAAAAACCTTTCCTTCCATCTAGTTATGCAGTGTAGTCACTAATGCAACATTGTTTACTATAATACAAGCTTGAACTAAAATTG
The DNA here is from genome assembly GCA_900474325.1 of Synergus umbraculus. Lineage (NCBI taxonomy): Eukaryota > Metazoa > Arthropoda > Insecta > Hymenoptera > Cynipidae > Synergus > Synergus umbraculus. The sequence continues at coordinate 45,201 of UCOK01016157.1, forward strand.
AATCTTCTTATCGTGTTATGACATATTATGTCACTAATTAAAAGGACATTTTCTGTTTTGCAATTGAAATAACAACCAAGTGTCGTAGTTTTGGCTGCAGAATTCACGATTGTCATGCACAAGATGCGTCACACTTTCTATGTTAATACCCGTGTGAATCAATTATCTCACTAGTAACGTCGCTCACGTAGAGCGCAGGATCTCTCACGCGGGATTTGTCAATTAAGCAACTTATAATTAGGACAAGGGTGCTACAACTTTCTGAACTGGATTACATGTACCTGCTGTGAGCTCTATTCTGTAGTCTGTATCCTGGCAGACTTCAACAGCGGATTCTCATTTGAGCCTTCGATATACGAGTCCTGTGTATATATAAAAGAGATCAATACGTGGAAAGGATGATAAAAAGAGAGCTGGATGCTGATATATCGATCAAAGAGAGCCTTTCTTCGAGGCACTTTGCGGTGACATTCGATACGCCTCGTCTACGCTTTTCACACTTTTCTTCTCAATAATACAGTTCTCCAGTGAATAGGAATTTTCTGAGCTCGCTACATCTCCCCAATGTGTATGTTGTAAGAAATTTTTCAATATTATATTTACGTTTTCATATCTCCAGATTAAAAATTACAGTATGAAGAAAAAAGAGAAATTATATACATTATTATACAATTTCAGGACAATTAAAAGTTCTATATAATTGAAGGAAAACATGGTTCTTTCGATATTCTTTGGGAAAATGTGTGGAAGGAAAAAAAAAATGAAAGATTAGGGAGAAATGTGAATGAAAATAATTAATGGAGAAGAGATTTCTATCGGACTTAGTCATGAATCGAAAGCCTGTCATAAATAAAGTCAAAATCTGATTGAATCCCATTTCAAGCCAGTATAATATTGGCAGGCATCCAATATCTGCTACGTTTGTTCAAAGCCCGACAAAAGTAGGATTTCCCGATTATTTTACTCTATGGTGATATGATAAAAATTGTTGACCGATAAAAAATGAAAATATTAGAATGTTTTACGTTACTTTGCATCTATAGTAGTTATTTTTATTAGTAAACATTTTTTTTATAGTAAACATGTTTACTAAAGTGAATTAATTATTGAAGAATTTTATACTGTTTATTGAGTCAGATGGACAGAATTCATGGAAAAAATTATTTATGGAAATTTTTTTTTAATTTCATTGAATTCTTTTGGATATGACAAGAGTTTTTGTGTAATTCATTAATGTTTTTTACAATTTTGAGTATTTTTCATAAAGGAAAACAATCTATAGATTGCAGAAATTTTTATGGGGTCCTGGAAAGTTTTTATCTAGTTCTAATCTGGACAACTGGTAAATACCCCATCAGGATTAAAAAAATATTTTTTATTAATTATTTGCAATATTTGGTTACTTCATTAGTTAATTTCCTGAAAACAAAAATCCTGTTATGAAAGGGAAGAAAGTTATATCGAAATAATTGGTTTTAAGTAATTTATAAAGAAATTAAAAAAAAATTCTAGGGAACTTCAAGTTTTTGGAGTTATTTAATAATTCTTAAAAATATTTCATGGGATTTTAAATGATATTGGAGAAATTTGAGGGATTTTAAGGAATTTTAAGTAAGTCTAGAGAATTAGCAAGGATTTTAAGAAATTTCAAGTGAGTCTAAAGAATTTGAAAGGATTTTAATAAATATTACAAGATTTCAAAGACATCAAGATTTCCAAAAGGATTTCAAGAGAATTTAAAGGGTTTAAAGAAATATAAATAGATTCCAAGTGATTTTAAAGAATTTTTAAAGAATTTCAAAAAGATTGAGGAGAGTTTCGAGATTTTAAGGTAATTTAATGTTTTGTTTAAGTTTTTGAAGGGATTTTAAAGGATAAAATATTTTAAAGGTTTTTAAAAGAAATCTAAAGAATTTGAGAGTTTACAGGAATTTTCGCAGGATTTTAAGCAATTTTTAATGACATTAGAAACTTTCAAGGAATTTAAAAAGAATATTCTTAAAAATTTTAGAATTTTCAAGAAATTTCAATTGTTAAATGATATTAAAGGATATTAAAGAATTTTAATGGTGTTTAAAAGAAATCCAAAGAATTTGATAGTTTTCAAGAACTTTCTCAAGATTTAAAAAATTTCAAAACATCTTAAAGAATTTCAAGAGATTTTAAAGAATTTGAAGGGATTTCAAGTGATTTTAAAGAGCTTTTAAGGAATTTAAAAAAAATTTGTAATCGTTTCCGGATTTTAAATTATTCAAAAATATTTTTAAATTTAATATTTTAAAGGATTTTAAATCATCTTACAAAATTTTCAAAAGATTTTAAAAGAATATTTTTAAAAGCGTAAGAAATTATTTAAGTATTTAATTAAGAAATATTTCGAGAGATTTCAAGTGATTTTTAGGAATTTCAAAAAATTGAATAAAGTTTCAAGATTTTTAAGTAATTTAAAGATGAAAATGATTTTGGATCCTAGAAAAGCTGTGAAATCTCTTGAAATCTCTAGAAATCTACTGAAAATTATTGAAATCCCTTAAAATTATTTGAAATATTTTGAAATTCTCTAAGATAACTTAAAAAATAATTTCGTTAAATTCTTTCAAATTATTTAAAATCCAATATAATCTTACCAAATCCTTTAAAATTTCGGGAAATCTCATAAAATATCTTAAAGTCGATTAAAATTGCTTAGAACCTTCTAAAATATTATCAAATTCCATAAAATTACTTAAAATCCCATGAAATCTTATGAAATTCCTTTAAATTTTTCAAAATCAATTGATATTTCTTAAAATTACTCAAAATTCCATGAAATCCCATTAAATCTCTTAAAATACTTAAAAATCTAATTAAATTTCGTAGAATGCTGCTTAAAAATCTAAAACTTTTTTCTCAAATTACTTAAAATGCCACAAAATAATTCAAATTCCATAAAATTACTTTATAATCGATTTAAAATCTCATAATTTTTCCCAAAAAATGTGGGATTGGAAAAATTAAGAGATTTCAATCATATGCAAAATAATTCAGAGATCTACTGAAAATTATTGAAATCCCTTGAAATTATTTGAAATCTTTTGAAATTTTCTAAGATAACTTAAAAAATAATCTTTTAAAATTCCTTGAAATCTCAAGCTATTCAAATTGAAAAAAGGTGTCAATTTCAAATATATTTGCCTAAAGGTTTTCAAAAGATTCTAAGTAATTCTGGGTAATTTAAAAGAATGTCAAGTAATTTTGTGATTTTAATTAATTTAAGAGAATTCAATACAGTTCAAGTGATATTAAAGAATTATTCAAACGAGCTTTACAATATCAATATTTCCTAAAGTATTTTAAGAGATTTTAAATGGTTTCAAGAAGTTTAAAGCGATTTCAAGAGATTTCATCTGATTTCAACTGATTTTAAGGAATTTAAAAAATATCCAAAAAAGTATCAATATTTTTAAGTATTTTAAAACCAGAAAATGTTTTATAATTCTTTAAAATCCGTTAAACATTGAAACCATTTGAATTATATTAAAATTCTTTGAGATCTCTTAAAAACTCTTGTAATCTTTTGAAATCTATTTAAATCTGAAGTTATTAAAAATGATGAAAAAAAAATATAATCATAAAACAGGTAAAATGTAGTAAAATAATAATTTTCATAAAAATCTGTTTAAATTTCCTAGAAATGTGTCCGTGTTTATCAATAATATACATATTATATTAGTCAATTCCTTTTCCATTCCTAATTGAAATATGAATTAGTCAATTCATATTTCAATTAGGAAATAATTCCCTATTTTTATCCGATATATGGTATTGACGTGGAAAACTCTTCAATGCCCTGTTTCATTATCAAAAGTAATCTCACTGTCAGTTATGCCGTCTTATTGAATTCGGTTTTTCAATTACTTAGTTTCTAAATTAAGTTTTAATGAATTATTGAATGTAGGGAGGGAACTAAGTAGAACTGCTAACTCAATGGTAGATCGAAATATTCAGTACATCAGTTTATATCGACAGAAACTTGCTTGACAGAACTTCCTAAAGCGGAAGTTGGTTGTGGTTCAGCTTGTCGTTTCGACTACTAAAGTATCAGAAACCAACAGACCAGCTAAAGCTCAAATATAAAGCAAGAATTCACTGCATCCACAGAATCATAATCATCATAATCAAAATTATGCGTATTATTTCATAAAACCTGCGGGATCACGTAAATTTCCCGAAATTTAACATTCCCGAAGTTGAAAATTATCGAAATTTAAAATTCCCGAACTAGAAAATTACCGAAATTGAAAATTCTCGAAATTGAAAATTGGAAATTGATTAACATTAAAAATAAATATTTCTAAATTTTTTTACTTTAAAGATTGTCCGATCGATTCGAAAAAAGCAAATTTTCAAAATCGAAAACTCAATTTTTTGAAAATGTAGCATTGTAGAGTATAAGAAATTGAAACTGTTTTCTATTATAAATTTTTTGCCCAAACGTTTATAGAAAAGAGTTTCAATTTCTTATACTCTACAATGCTACATTTTCAAAAAATTGAGTTTTCGATTTTGAAAATTTGCTTTTTTCGAACCGATCGGACAATATCTTTAAAGT